>JAGDQP010042824.1:369-16421 GCA_022664845.1 Lepisma saccharinum
TATATATCTCTATATATATATATATATATATATATATATATATATATTAAACTAGTTACTCTACTTTACCCCAATTCAAACATTACGGAGTTCCAACATCTTTCCTGTTGAAACGACTGTTAAGTAAATATCACTTTCCGGATATCTGCACAGTAAACCCTGAACAATTTCTTTATACGCGCTAATCGACAACCGAAAACTGGGATCATATGATCATACAAAACACCGGATAAACTAAGGCCCAAGGTAACTTCAATTGATTGCATTTCTTCAAAGATCATAATCCACGTGTATCATAAATATGAAAATCCACGGCTAATGTAAATGAATTGCCTACACAGTGTTGATAGTTGATTTGATCTTCATATTCTGGGAGAGGCGAAAGTTTCTATTTCCAATGAAGAACAAATTGCAGTCGTTTAGCAGACTCAGCTCCCTTACTTTACTGACTAAGATCGCTGATTTCGGAACCACGGTTTTGTATGTATAAACTACGTTTTTTTGTATCGTATAACCTCTCTTAAGTTGACTACTAAATTAACGAAACGTACTTTATACATAAAGTTTATAAAACTAAATAGTGACACAGAAAAATATTTATTCAAATGTTGAGTTTAACGCCTTTCTAAACTCCCACTATATTTCTTGCACCCTGATTTTCCGGTGTAGTCCACGAGCGCACAGATCTTATCTTTGTTCCACTTGTCAATCATTTCAAGTAGCACGAGCGCACAAGATGTTGCCAATTTTGAAGCCTTCCCTTTCCCTTTCATTTTACATTACTCTGATGGGCTATTATGAATGAGGAATGGGCAGACACCGTGAAGAGAAGAGAGGAGTAAGTATTCCAGAAAATAAGGACTGTTCTGTAACCCTCCCCTCTTTAAGTTTCCTTTTCAACAATCATCAGCCCATAAGCCAATTCTAATGTTGGCAAGGAATTCATGAGAAAAGCAGTGGAAGATCTGTCATGAAGACCAAACATAATAATTTGCCAAGAACTGCTTAAAGATAATGTTCCTGATGGAACGCACAAAGATTTCCAGCTTATTCGGCGTTCAGTGTATCAGTACCGGATAAGGCGAAAGAAGTGCCCTAGAAACACTGGATGTTTGAGCTGGCTTAGCAACTTTTGTCTAAGTTTGAGGGATCACGCCACTTGACGATCACTCTTCCATGGGCACGAATGGAGAAAGTACCCTACTTGAGATACAATCCCGGCATTAGTCTGCTGAGACTGAGGAAATATAAGTCTGGGTGGTCGGCAGCGCGTTGGAACCCGTGTGTCTTCTCATTACTGATCCGAAGGGACTACGTGGGTTGGGTATAAATATATTAATAAATTCTAAGTATTTTCAATATTTGTAAACGTTTTTTTTTTCAAATGATCAATTCAATTGTATGCTAATAACATACGCAAATATATTATTTATTCTTCTTTGCGAAAACTTTGTAGGTCAGGAATAGCAAATATAGGCTACAGTAGAGCACTAGTGCTCTATTTAGTCTTTTAGCCTAAATGTAGATAAATGTTTAACTGTTTTCTTTATAGATAAATGTTTTACTGATGAGTATTAAATTATACTTTTTTTTCTCTCTTAGGCTAATATCGGAGAATAGTAATGTCGGTGTTTATGCTGATTGCATTTTCAACTACGCACCGAAGTAGAAACAGGTTTCAAATTGTATTTGTACTGGTTCTTACACTGACTTCTTTAATTTACATTAAAAGGCTGAAAACTTGGCAACGTCTTGTGCGCTCGTGGTAGTTGAAATGATTGACAGGTGGAACAAAGGTAAGATGTGTGCGCTCTTGGACTACACCCTGATTTTTAAATGTGAATTTTAATTGAAGTAGGGTGGGTGGGTGGAGTTTTATTAAGTAAATAAGAACAAGAGAAACATTTCTCTTACCCTATATTGACCAGGTCCGTCTTGCTTAAATGTTGTGGAAAGAGAAATGAGAGGTACAACAGCACAGGAAGTCCATTGTTCTGGATCTTGTCCTGCATGGATTGCCTTTGTAGCAAACCCTGGATCTTGAGGAAGGTACTCGCCTGACATTGTCCTTACCTGAAAAATAAAATGCACACAGCCATTTAACTTCTGAATCTAGTACCAGTAGTCACAAGCAGAAGTACAACATAAAAGGAAACAGGCGTTCAGTTTGAAAACCAGTGTGTTCGTTGTTCATTTGACTGCTTTATGTTGTTCTATCGCTTACGAAAGCATTTCACGTAATTTTCACTGTTCTTACGACCAGAGATTTATGTCCGATCCATGTATATAAGACCCTTGTGAAAATGTACATATTCAGTTTCAAATAAGTCAATCAGTTGAAAAGGAATGAATAAAAAATATTTCCTAATCTATGTTAAACATGTCAAATTTAAAACTGACATTACTTATGTGTATTTTGCTGATTCCTTGTTTTGGAATGTTCCAACTTAAACTTACTCTAGTGAAGTTTCGTCTACTTATTGAAGGCTTCTACGGGCTATGAACATTAAAGCAGAAATAGACGGAAAAGCATAACGGTAAGTACGGTAGCTACCATGTTCGTTTTGATGTGACGTAAGCGGAACTTCTGTTGAAGTAATCCTGTGGTTATAAATATAAAGTAAAACGTTATTACAAATAAATAATGGTCCGAAATATGGATTTATTAATAAGCCATGTCATTTGTGAAATTTGATCTTAGTTATTTCCTAATTTGTATTTTACTTTCACCTGCTTTTGCTTGATCTACTGTAACTCCCAACTTTCTTGACAATGTTCAATTTAGCCCTTGCCATGTGTTATTACTGCTTTGTTCTCCAATCCCGATTTTTTAAAACTATACCGTAGATAGCACGCAAGTTTATACTAAGTTTGCCTTTGTACTAGCCTGGATTTTTCCTTTTAGGGCTAAACTTCACGCATTAAGTTTGTTGCAGAGTTGCGGCAAAAGTGATTATGATAAACACAGTCTTGTTTTTTCTTGCGGTGCTAAGTTTCAAGCATTAAGCGCGTTACAAAGTTGTGGCGAAAATGACGATCACAAACCTGCCTCATTAAATTGACAACAAATTTGTTTGAGATTTGATGTATCACATTAATTACAAAAGTATTATAATTTGTCAATGAATTAATGGATTAACAGAAATATTATTATTTGATAATATAATAACGAGTATATAGATATTATAAACAAATCTTTCGTAGTTGTTTGAGTGTGAGATCCCTCGTCGCCAGAGAAAAAGCGCCTTATTCGATTGGATTAAAGATGAAAATCGATTTAGCTTATACCATGTACAGTGGGTCCCCTCGGAAAATCATCCATGTTCTGCTGAAGAATTACGGTACCAAATTGTTTGTAGCTCTTGGCTTGGAGTAATGGTAGCGTGTTTGATTACTTTCTGGAAAGTCGCGGTTGGATACCTGACAGGATAAATAAATTTTTATCTTCCTTTCGTTCTTGAGATTGAAAAAAAATCAATTTGCAAGAACTAGTTTGTCGCATCTAAAAAAGTCAAAAGTTAAAAAACGGAAGGTTTTGGGAACCAATACACAGTCTAAACGGCTGGAGCTAGAAAAACGAAATTTGCTATGACGGTAGATCATTGCCAATAGGTTAAGAAAATATTACAAAATGTTGAAAAAGTCACCATCTTGGATCCAAAATGGCCGCCAAAATGAATTTTTCATAGAATACACAGCCTAAATGACTGGAGGCAGAGAAACGAAATTTGGTATGACGGTACATCATTACTAGTAGGTTACGAAAATATTACAAAATGTCTCCAAAAATGCCATCTTGGATCCAAAATGGCGAACCCCAAAAATTCATTTTCAACACCGTTTGAGCTAGAGATACGAAATTAGGCAAAAATATATATTATCAAGAGTAGTTTAGAAAACTACTACAACATTTTGATAAAGAAGCCATCTTCGGTTCAAAATGGCCGCCCAGAAACATTTTCTACATCGTTCGAGCAAGAGAAATGAAATTTTGTATGCGGTAGATCACGAGTAGATCAAGACAGTATAAGAAAATGTAAAAAAAAAAAATGTCCCCATGTTAAGCCCGAGATAGCCTACAGGTTGGCGCTTGCTTTCTGTGTGCATGGCCACGGGTTCAAGTACCACCGGGGTCCATTGAACGGAATGATTCATAATCCATTTTACCAAAAACTATGGGTTCCGTCCTTAGAAGCTCACCAACTCGTAATAAATCTGATCATATCGCCGTCACACGTGTAACGATGCATCAAGTGTAAACAGCTGGTTAATGAAACTTTAGATTTTGTTCAAAACCCAGTTTTCTATTTCTCTCAAACTTCAGTTTCTGTTCAAACGACAGTAACATGTTCTTAGGTTCTGAGAAAAAAAGGAATATCAACGCTAAAATACAAACAGAGAACTTAGAACAAAAATGCACAACAGCGATGTACGAAAAAATAACACTTCTCTCCTATACCACACCGTCCTGAGCCCACATTTTCCAAAGGTCATAAATAAGTTCAAAAATCTTACAATTATATAGTTCTTTGTTAATGACTATATATATTAAAAAGTCAAACGGTGCTACCCCAACCCTGATCTAGTGGCTAAAGTCGCGGACTTATGATTGGTGATTGGAAAGCTCACGGGTTCAAGCTACACTGCCTGTCATCTTGACGGAAGTTTGCCAGGTTTCCTGTTTGAAAAGGCAACTGCCGGGATGATTCCTTATCCACCCACATAGCACAGGATATTTCAGGAATATCTCGTTAGATTCTACCTTGAATATTGGAGAAAATTTGGTAAAACAAAACCGTTGTTCTGTGCCTGCTGTGTATCGCGGCACACCTCAAGTCCTACCTTTGTTCCGCGGTTCAACTGTAATCCTGCTCAATAAGGCAGCACCTGAGAGAGTAGAAGCCTGCAACAAGTTCAATCGTCAAGAGATCTCTGCTAGGTTGTGCTAATAGAACAGACTCCAGCACTTTTCCCATGGTGGGAAAAGCTGCACAACGAGAATCTTCGACCATGTGCCAATGTCAGATCAACAGACTATTGGCAATTAATTTCTTTAGATTAACTGTTCTGTCAGTCATCGAGGCACTTTAATGGTCCACAGCTCACCGGTTGAGAATTACTGAAATAGACGCATTTTTAACGAATAGGGGGAAGTAGCCGATTATTATTCTCATGATGTTCTAAGGACGGAACCAACTGTAAAACGTGGGCTTATAATCACTTGTGTTCCCATTGAATACGAGACCCCTTAGTTAGATAGAAGAAACGTTACCACTCACCAACCGGAGACATTGAATAAGGAGAACTACAGGGATTGTCCCTTCTGTGTTTAAGTTTAGCACGAGACAGGGCTGCGTGGAACAACAGCTGTCTGTTACCGTACATATGCTTTAAGTGTGACACATGAGTTTTGAATTATTCCCAACTCAAATAATTATGTAAAGTCAGTCTGAGTCGAAGATACCTAAAGACAATTCAAAATTTAAATATAAGTTTTTTAAAAATATATTATTAATTAACCTTGTGATTAAAAAATCGTGTAAGCGTCTCAACTAAAGCAACTAGATAGGAATTAAATTGAATGTTATTTCCGGCCTTTAGGCATCTAAGGCTCAGGCTAGGATAGGGGAGGCAAAATGATTTGGGAAGGTGTCGGCCAGGGCCTATGTTGAAGGTTCCATTTGCCAGGTATGACTGAGGAAAAAACCTGGAAAACCTCGGTCAGAATGGTCGGCCGCTGGGATCGAACTTATCACCTCCCGAATGCTACGCCAACACTCTACCACTGAGATACGGCATCTAGGTTCAACTAGATAGGAACTTATGTCATATTTTATTTCAGCGACTAAGGTTCATCATGCCATAGGCCTATATATATTTTGTGACTATAAAGCTGACAGGCCTTTTCATTTGATTAGCTTTCCCCTTGCCACAAGTTTACGCTAGCGCGTCAATGAAAGTTGATAGAAAGAAACTAATTTCGTATTTGAGTATAATGAACTTTTGGGCTCCTTCTAACATCGTCTTTTCAGAGGTTAGCTTTCTTCATTTTAAGAATCCAAGCAAGCACCTCATCAATGAGAGAACCCGACTTAAGATCTGGTTTCACTCACTCGATTTATTGCGTCGTTTTCAATTTTGTGAGTCTAAAGCTGGCATAAATAAAGAACTAATCTTCCGTGGCCCGGGTAGAGCGGTAGCACGACACAAGATCGAATGTAAAAAGAGCGAACGACAAAAGAGCGACTTCAGAAAAGCGAATACAAATAGGGCGAATGACAAAAAGGACGACCTACTAAAAGAGCGAATGACAAAAAGAGCGACTACCAAAATCGCGAATGGGAAAAGATCGAATGACAAAAAGAGCAACTACCAAAAGGGCGAATGCCAAAAGAGCGATTGACAAAAAGGTCGAATAACTAAAAGGGCGAATGCCAAAAAGGTCGAATAACAAAAAGGTCGAATGACAAACAGATTGATTGACAAAAAGGTCGAATTACAAAAAGAGCGAATGACAGAAAGGTCGAATAACAAAAAGATCGAATCACAAAAAGAATGAATCACAAAAAGAGCGAATGGCAAAAAGTTCGAATAACAAGAAGGTCGAATGACAAAAAAGCGAATGGCAAAAAGAACGAATCACAAGAAGGTCGAATGACAAAAAGATCGAATGACAAAAACAGCGAATGACCTTTTGACGCAGGGCATTTCTGTCTTGGGCCTTTCTGTCCTCGCCCTTTTGTCCGGGCTCTTCTTTTACGATACCGACTCCACAAGCTTATAACAATTAAAATATGTGCACATACCTTCCATGGTAAACTTTATTATTATTATTGACTATTAATAGTGAGTTGAATAACACATAGATATAATTTTGAAACTATAATTTCGATCATAAAACTTAAGATTTTTAAATTTAAATAATTTTGTCTTCAGACCTGGAAGCTCCTAGTTCTTCGTTAGGAATCCCCTTTCCTTTGTTCTTTTTTTTTTTTTTACAAAGAAATACACCTTTTAGCACAGAGCCGCGCGAGAAGATACATTTAAAATTTCAAGTTTGATACATTTGTACCAAGTTTTGTTCCGATCGGTTCAAAATTGAGGAATTTATTAAAAGTTCAAACGGCTACCATTTTGAAACTTTTCTTCCTATCATGAACCCATCCAAGATATTTAGACAACCAATTATTGTGCAAAGTTTGGTTTCAATTCGTTAAAAAATACGTCATCTCTCTCTCTCTCTCTCTCTCGGGTAGATTTTATGTCAGGGGGTGGCTGACGATCGGAGAAATTATATAGAAAATGGACTGCTACACTTCTAAATACTCTTACCTAAGTTCAAAAGGATAAATTAAAATTCAATAATTAGAAGAATGAAGTACATTTATTTAGTTTCATATTTTCACCACAGCTTCATTGTTATAGCTTTTTATATTCACAACAACAATGAAGCGATTTCAACAATGAGTACAATTTTATTTAGCATTTGCTGAAAAAGATCACTAGTTTCATTACATATATAAAAGTTACTACTATTTCGAATTAGTTGTTTACAAGAATATAAGACACAAAAAACTAGTTTTAAAACTGAATTTCTTCACAACTATCGTTACATGTGGTATCGCAACAAAACGAATCGACAATTTCTATCATTCAGAACCTTCTCTACACAAACAGTGTGTTAAACTAGCAAAAAACAAGAAAATACGAGTTATTGAAGTTAATGTTAAGCAACGATCTCCAACAAAAGATGGCAGTACTACCTCAGTATACAGTATGTCTAAAGTGTTTTCATTGTTACACGAAATTTCATTGCTGCTGCTACAAATTCAAGCCTAGAGATTTAAAACTTTCAGGGAAGAAAGTTAATAACCAATTCAAGAGCATGATCGATGCACATTTTTAATTTTCTTTTTGTTCATTGTTGAAAGAGCTTCATTGTTATATGTTTTTATATTCACAACAATGAAGCGATTTCAACAATGAAGAAAAACGAAAATAAAAAATTGGCATCGATCATACTTTTGAATTGGTTATGAACTTTCTTCCCTGAAAGTTTGAACTCTCTAGGCTTAAATTTATAGGAGCAGCAATGAAATTTCGTGCAACGATAAGAATACATTAGGCATTTACGGAGATAGTGCTGCCATCTTTTGTTGGAGATCGCTTATTTACATTATCCTTCAGTAAGAAATACAGTATTTAATAAATAATTAAGTTGACTATGCACTGTTATGTACTGTAAATGGTCTTTTCTGTTGACTTAGCTACTATTTCTATATAGTGCAACTCTAATATAGGAAACTTCGTTTTCATTAAATATGTGTATGTAACAGTCTAGTTGCTGTTCCATTTTTATATTTATTTTCTCCCCTTTTATTTTCTAGTCTCTGTTTTGTTTCCTTTCTGTGTGTTCTCCTTAGCTCATTCTCTTTGGTTGGTTTTAGACTTTTTGAGCGTTTCGTTTGGATTTTTGTTTGGATTTTTATCGTTATCCATCCAGGTTTTCGTTAGTCACGCAGCAATGACTTGGATCTAACGCTTGTTTTGACTGGACCCTAGTCAATGCTTCGTGACTTGTTTTTTGCTGATTGGTGTGAATCAGCCTTCTTCTCCGTTTGCTGGGAGAACTGCTCTCCCACGCCATGTTAGTTCAGTTCCAATTTTTAAAACGAGACGAGTGGATGTCTGGGCTTTCCGTCATCTGTACTTCCTAAGCCCTGTCTACGAGAGGTAGATATGAACTCCAAATTTAGTATTATTTTCGATTTAGACTGTTTTCGTTCATACTGGAAATTATACTATTCGAATTAAGAAGATTAGAACAGATATAAGTGCTAACAGGACTTTTTCAGCGACATTGTTTCGAAATTTTCATCTCATTAAATTCATTATTTTTGGTTTTGAGATTATTTATCGAAATGTACAATATGTTCTAAATTTCAGTATGGGGCCACTATTAACTGAATTCTTACATTACAAGTATCGGTTCGTTGGATTTTAATAATCATATGCCAATTTCTCTTCTCCAGTTTTCCAAATCCATTCGAAATTCCCGGTTAGCCATGTTTGACAGCTACCGCATATTTACCTTACTTGATCAAATTAGCAACATGTCTGCTCGACTATTTTTGCGTACCGTTTTGATGTTAACAGTAAATTTTATATTATTCAACGTGGTTCGATAATTTTGGTTTCAACTCCAGCCACTATTCTCCGATGAAAAAGTCGTATTTTATAATATTATTTTGTATTTTCAAGATTTATTCAGAACGTCTTTTGTATAAGGTAGTAATCATCTGTAATGACGTCCCACAATTAATAGCGTTAAAGTGATTCTTTCTATACGATGCATTTTGGACTAGAACTTCTTTCGTGTAAGTAATTCTGTAACAAAACTTTTCTAAATTATATAACAATATTTCGGGAATAATTTGTGAAAATAACAACGAAATTTATTAATTATTATAGAAATTATGGACATTTATATGTGACTACGCAACTTTCAGTTATGCTTAATTAATTCAATGTATTCAAGAGATTCAAATTTGTTTGTTCCTACACCTCGACAGTAATTCTGTTCCGATTCTTATAATATTATCATAGCCGAAAGCGCGAAATATGTACATTCAGAGTAATAAATTGGAATTCTGAAATTTTTATATTTCTTCGAACAATCTTGAGTTTATGTTCAGTGAACGTAGTGTAGAAACCTCTCAGTTAACCAGGTACGATCTACGGCATTAGTTGATAATCCTCTTACAGTGTTTAGTAATATTTATAATGTGCAGTGAGTTATTTAATGTTTGACTTGATATCTATTGGAAATTAGCTACAAATCGTTACGTGAAGTTGACAGCAATTGATACTAAATTATTTCTGTGTTTCGGTAAACCTAACGTATTGAGTGATGTGATTTTAATTAGATTAGATCGGTTCATAAATCCGTAGACCAGTGGTAGGATTCTTTCGCCAGCTGAGAAGTGATAACTTGGGAAAGGAACTATATATTGAATTTCTGGTTATTTCTGCGATGACATATGAAGTGACTCCAGCATGTGATTTGTGTGAATAAATATTATTTACATTTTGCGTTATGACACTACGTTTGATTGAGTTGCGACCGTCATTCGTTTGTGTTCGTTCGTCTTTATTTCAGGAATTGCGATTCCAGACTACAGGTGTGGGCCCTACTAAGGTAAAGGTAAGACATGGTCTTTTGCCATTCTGTAGACTTCGAAGTGAGTAAAGACACAATATGAGGAACATATGAGTCGTTATGCGTATTACCGTTTGAGATTATTTCCCAAGTAAAGATTTGCGTTTTTCTTTCTTAATCTGTCGCTAATCTGAACCAGCTGGTACTTCGGAATATGAACTGACGATCTAATTAAAATATTGGAGGTATCGCCCTACCGGTATTTCCTCCCTCGATCTAAATTAATTTTTTTACAGCGATCACAAGGATCTGGAATCCTCTTTCCCAGATATTCTTAAATCTGGAAGGCATTTCTGCGCCGCTCGTCTGGGGTGTAGAAAATGTTTGGAGCTAGAGGTTAGGTTAGATGCGTTGCGTGGGTACTCTAGGCTCCTGGCGACCCTATTTGTCTGTGTGATCCACTTTTGGGATCATTAGGTTGGGGACGTTGCAGTTTTTTGCGACTCCAGCCAGGGTTTCCAAAAACTGTGCGTTTCACGTATTTCCTAAAATACAAACATTCGGGACGTTAGAAACCTACTACATTCTCCATTGTTTAAGATTTCAGTAAAATGAAGCATAATTAAATAATCAGACAGTGTTGTGCATTACTAGACCAAGCGACATTTCTTATTTTTTTTCTATATGACGTATTCCGTTGGGGAATAATATGAACTATTTTAAAAAATCGCTATCAGTGTATTGGCAACGGTTGCCAAGAAATATTCATAAAGGTTAAGTAAGTGCTCATGAACTCTATACTGAATAATCTCTAAACAAATTTTTGGCGCTTGGTCTAGTGATACATAACGCTGTCCAATTATGTAAGCAAAATATCTAAATTACCAAACTATGGATATTATTCGAGCTCAAATGGAAAATAAACAATAAAAATATTCTAACATTATTGATTATTGTCCAGCGTTAAATTAAACTACATTTAGGTTTTAGTATTTGGAAGCTTCCTTACATTTATTGTTTTTTCAAGTATATTCATTCGTGATAACTAATCTTTATACTCGTTACCGAGCATACTTTGATAAAATAAAAAATACTCACCGTAGTTAATTACAACACAAAACAAAACGAATGTCTGAATAGTAGAAATGGATGGCTTAACCATGTCATGTTAGAAAAAGCACAATTGTTGTAGTATTTATAACTTATCCTACACAAATCCAGGACTCTCTCTTTTAAAATACCTGCCGGCTGATGTGAACAGCTGATGAACCCAACTCTTGCGAAATAAAGCATTTTCTACAGGTAAGTAGCCGTGCACTTAAATAAAATGAAATCAGTCGCATGTGAGTCGCACCAATAGAATCTAAATATAGTGTAAAAGGATAGTGAGGAAACAAAATTGCACTTTTTGTTTACCTGCTGACAAGTGAACAGGGGCAGAAAAAGTTATAAATTTCTTCCTTCCATAATAGTTAGAATGTCAAAATATGTGCACAAGAAAATTTTGGCAACTCGAGGGTAATTACTTTGGGAGATATCGATGATATAATAGTCAGATTCTTCCTTTTGGAGTGTGAAGAAAAAGTGAGGAAATGTCATTATCTTTGTAAAATGATGAAAGAAATGGAAAGCAAATACATAGTAATGGGTACAATGTGGAAGGCGCTACATGTTTTCGGGTATGTTCTTCACGACCGCCCATCATATTGAATCTCGATTTGTTTTCTTAAATGGGATGGGGGTCGTGTAATATATCATTCGAAACTAGAAGTTTACGAGAAATACGTTTCGGAAGTCAGTTTTGTCGTAAATATACTATTGTAAGAGATAATGCTAAGTTACATTAGTATGGGCTAGTGATACAAAGGCCTAAAAACAGCCATTTTGTTTTGAAATGATAGAGAAATTGAAATCTAAATGCATACAAATTGTTCCTGATTACATTGCCATATCGATACGCATTTGTATGCATTCACTTCACGTTTCCTTCATTATTTTAAAACCAAATGGTGATTTCAGGCTATTTTATCAATAGCCTATACTAATGTCCCACACCATTATATCTCAAGGCAAAACTGACTTCAGAAACATGTTCCTCGTAAAATTTTAGCCCACGACCCCCTTCTTATTTAAGAAAATCGATCGAGATTCAATATGGCGGACTTCAAGATGGCGGCTGTGAAGAACAACTAGTGCCTTCCACCCAGTACCTATTGCTATGTATTTGATTTCAATTTCTTTCAGCATTTTACGAATATAATGACATTTCCTCACTTTTTCTTCACACTCCAAAAGGAAGAATCTGACTATTATATCAGCAATATCTCTCAAAGTAATTGCCCTCGAGTTGCCAAAATTTGAATGTGCACATATTTTGACACTCTATGTCTATGGAAAAAGAAAATTTAGAACATTTTTCTGCCCCATCAGTATGTTTGCTTGTGAGTTTAAGAAGTCGCCATATGACCAAATAAAAAAAATACGTAAAAATCATTTTCCTACCAAGTAATTAGAGACAAGCAAGGGTTGCCAGGAAAATAGTAGAAAAGTCTCAAACAGAATTAAATAAATTACCCCTGACAGAAAGGTCGTCGAAAAAAGTCGATAATATTCCACACTGGAAATGAAGAAATTATGTGCAACTTTATACACGGGTCTGATAAACTGGGGTGCTACAATATTATTTTAAAGAAATAGCAAGTTCAACTGAACTTTATATTTAACAACATTGCCATAACCAAAAAACTACTAATACCTAGCTAACAGAAGATATGTGAAAACAAGGTTCCGTGTGTTGATTTCTGTTTAAATATACTGTACGTGTACGTTATTTTCTGTTTTAGTTGTAGGCTCTACTTTTTTTTTCACTGAGCATGAATTCTTACATACTATAATTAATTTGACACTTCGTTACAGAATGAATGATGTTCAAACTACCAACGAAAGGAAGTGAATGTCGCCTTAGACTCATTTCATCATGTTTGAACCTTTATTACGCTTGAAGCTCGAAGTTGTGGGCTATTCCTCGGAGGAAGTCAGAAAGTGGTCTATTCCCAAAATCTTCTATACAACTCTTCTTATATTCTCAGCGCATCGTCTGTACACAAGCCTTCCTTGTGGCGGTTCATGCCCCGCAATGTATTGCTTAATCTGAACTTCGTTCCTTATTTTAATGCATCAATAAGAGTCCAAACATTTGGATAGTGTGCATCTAGGAGATGGTTGAATCTTCTATGCCATCCTTCAATTGCATTATTTATGTGAGGAAGCTGGTCGTGTACTGCAGCGTTACAGTTCCATGTGTCAACAGCAAACAATGAATTTCTACGGTCTCCATTTCCTTGTGGTCGGCCAATCCACGTGTCTTCAGAGTAATCTAGTAACCCTTGCAAAATGTTAAGATTTTCAACAACAAAAAATTGAAATTTATTAATTCTTCAAAGGCTTGAACGACATTTGGTGGGGGTACAAATGCTAGCGATGCAAGTAATTTGATGTTAAGAGCAAAATCTGCATTTTCCCTGTAATTTTGAAGCACATCTGGATATTCTTGAACTTTTCTCCAGAGACACTGTGAGAAATGGAAGAAGCATCCCCTTTTTCTTACATTAGGAAACGATGTAGAAAATGCGTTCATTGCAGCAATTTCGAAATCTGTTAGGATTGTTTCGGGATTTACGTTCGGTTGAAGATTTCTCAATGCTTCTAACGCACGAAAATATAAATTTTGAGTTTTATTTGTCGTTAAAATTAATACTGTTGGAATAACATTGTGATAATGAATCCCGTGCTCCCCCACTCTCCAGTAATTGACTGAAGGGTGGGGGAGCAGACTTAAATGTACCATCGGCATACCAACGTGGGCATCTACTCATGTACTCCAAATTTCTAGCTGTGGAAAACAGTAAAATCCTGTTTCATCAGGACCACTGTCGTAAAGAAGAAACGGTTCACCATTGTTTGTTATCCTGTATTGTTGAGGAACAAGTAAGTCAATTACAGAATTTGGAGTAGGAGGAGGTGCATTTATTTTTTGGCTAGTCAAAGTATTTTATTTTGCTTACTACTTTTATAATTACTAATGAATGTAATGTGTTTAATAGTTTTTGGATATTTATTAGGATAAATATAATTAGGATATTTACTACCAAATGGGTAGCCGCGCCTCAGGCGGTAGCGCGTCTGAGTACGAATCGGTGGCCCAGGTTCAAATCTCGGCCAGGACGCTGGAGACTTCTCACAGTGTTCCCAGTCTGACGTCCTAAGGTCCTATCATATTGAGTATCAGGGTACCCTAGGTACTCCTAGGCACCTTCAGAAGGTAAAGGCGGCCGAGCGTGGGACTGACTGCCCCACCTCACTTTGTACCGTAGGTCGAAAATTCGGTGCATGCGTATCGCACAGGGGATAGCGTTACCTTTTTTACTATCAATACAGCATATCAACTGTCATATTTTGAATGTCCTGTTTCTGTGGGTCGACGGCCAAAAGTGATGGTAAAAGGGGGTCACAGGATGAAAAAGATTCAGAAACGCTGAGCTTAGCGTGACCAGACGTCCGGATTTGGCCGGAGCAGTTTAATTTTTAATAGCCTTGTCCGGGTGTCTGAAATGAACTCTGTATGGACACTGTTTTGACCGGATTTCCAAGAACGTGTACGTCAATCATAGATTTATCATGGGATAATGATACAATCAGTCGCATGTGATAATGGATTTAACCAATATACTCTAATTAACGTGTAAAAGGATCGTGCCAAATCAAAATTGCAGTTTTTGATTAACTGCTGACTTCAAGTCATCATATGACCAAAATATGTAATTCGCTCTTATTGTCATTCAACCTTCTTGTGATTCGACCTTTTTGCCATTCGCTTTTTTTGTCATTCGACCTTGTGATTCGACATTTTTGTCATTCGCCCTTTTTGAGATTCGACCTTTTTGTCATTCGCTCTTTTGGCATTCACCCTTTTGGTAGTCGCTCTTTTTGTCATTCGATCTTCTCCCATTCGCCCTTTCGGTAGTCGCTCTTTTTGTCATTCGATCTTCTCCCATTCGCTCTTTCGGTAGTCGCTCTTTTTGTCATTCGCTCTTTTAGTAGGTCGTCCTTTTTGTCATTCGCCCTATTTGTATTCGCTTTTCTGGAGTCGCTCTTTTGTCGTTCGCTCTTTTTACATTCGGTCTTTTGTCGTGGAACCGGACAGAGCTGGCCGTGCCACTTCGAACTGACGTGAGAGAAGAGGGGCCCTTAGTAACAATGTGGCAGGGCGTTTGGGCACGAAGCCATTTGGGTGCTGCTGGACGTTTTGGCGCGAGTTGTATAGGGGACAACTTATGCATGACAAAACTTTATATATATTTTTTCTGTTTATTGACCTTAAGAATCTTCTGAAAGCGAAGAGTTTGGCTAACGTAATAGCAAACAAACTGTTTTAATTTTCGTAATTATATTCTTATTGACTTTTTCATATAATACAAAAGTTCACAATATGTATATTGTGGTAAAATGTTCGTATTAAGTTTACGTTAACTCAAATGTATGTATTAAATAAAGCATTGCCTCTGTAAAGTTGAACGATTGCAATAAAAGTCAACGGTTTTACGCATACTGTGAGATGAAAGAAAGAACAATGATAAATAAGCAAAGTTTCATCACCTGACCTGTGCACCAATTTCTCTTTTCGTTTTTAAAAAAATGATAATTTAAATTGAGCTTTCTATTACATTATAAATAGTTATTTTGCAATATTGAAAAGTTCTACTTCATGCATGCTATTGATTATAATTAAGAATAATTTCATCAACTTTCAATCAGACGTTAAAAATATTTTTATTCTTCAACAAAAGACCATTAGAGTAATTTGTAACATGGGTAACAAAACATCATGTAAACC
>JAGDQP010042825.1:0-16421 GCA_022664845.1 Lepisma saccharinum
CACTAACAGTAACTGTTCCAAAAAGTACCATATGATCTACAATTCTAAACTAACTTGCAAAGTATCGGTATCGGTCGTTACCGAACCTAATGGAGTTGATACTTTTTCGAAACTTCGATAGTTTTTGAGATCAATATCTTTCTCTGAAAATACTCCTATGGTAGAAGGTTAGGTCTATAACTTACATCTTAAAGCTTCTTCAATTTTCATTTTATTTATGGCCTTTTGGCTGCTATGACTCTAGAAATAGGCGAGGATGTAGCGTACCTGTTGTGGAACCCCCAGGACTAAACGAAACGGACTGTTTCTGGTAGTTTTCGTTATGGGAAAACAGATTTCAGATGTTAACATTGGACCGAGAGAAACAAAAGTTGACATGAAAGAGTAACATCAATAGTAGGTTACGAGGAAAATATGAAATATTGAAAAAGTCGCTATCTTGAATTCAATATGGCCGACTAAAGTATGAATGAAAAATATGTTGGACTCGAACTGCTCGAGGTAGAAAAACGATGTACTGAATACAGACGACACTGGAAAACGCGCGAAACAAAGATTTATTAAGACGAGGCTAAGTATAGAAATCTGGGGAAGCAAAAAAAATGTTTACTCGACACATTTAATAAGTTGAAGCATGAAGCAGAATAACAAGGCTGCGAAGCTGACAACAACTGAAGGAAAAGTAATCAAATGTTAAGAACAGGGAGATATTGCGATCCAAATTCTTGTGAAATTTGAAATGCTGGAACAGCCTTCAGCATCGATGAACTGATGACGTATTGCATAACCTTAGTGCCACATTCTATTCGAACACCTGGTGGATATTTAGCAAAAACTAATAAAAGCAAGATTCCACCACCTTCTAAAAGGTGAATCAGATACTACCCAATCTCAGAAGATGCAATTTATATAGACGACGGAAATGCTTTATTCCATACTTTAAGAGATGTTACTCCAACTTTCAAAGACATTTCCATTAAGATTTTGGATTCACTAAAACAGAAATTGTGTGTGTTCTTTTCTGCTCATATGAATTTTTAAAGGCCAATGAAAACACTGGAATGCCGCCGTCGTGTCTACAGCGATAAGTTACTAATTCGAATGAGTACTAGAAAGCCATCTGGTTGTCATGCATTTCTGCACAATAATGAAAATAAAAATCAATTTATTCATCTACTCTTGGAGTAAGGTCTGAAGAACAATTAGCAAAAGGTCTTGGAGAGACCTGCACGCGCCGAATTTTTCGGCCCAAGCCAACCCAACCCTAACTTAGCCTAGCCCAGCCCGGGCCCCGAAAGTTTAACATGTTTTTGGCCCGAGTCCGGTCCGATAAGTTTTAAAAATTCTTTGCCCGAGCCCGGTCCGGCCAGATAACTTTAAAAAAATTTTACCACCCACAAGACCTATATTTGCACGATATGTAACACCGTATTAGGGTGCAACCCTGACTTCATTCACCATTTCTTCTTGTGGGTCGATGAAGTGGAGAGAAGATAAAGGAGTTCGGTGTTCTTTCATATTTATATCAAGACGACAACGCTGACTGCTCACCCCTGGGATCCAGTGGTTGGATTGATCATATACCGATATTGACACGGATCAACAGAAGAAGCTTGAATATGCATATTGTCTTTTGTTATTTATTGAAGAAAGGGTATGCAGTCACTCGTGTGACTGCCGACTGGGGTAAACGGTGAACAACTAACCCTCTACACTCCATGTGCACCCAAACTTCAACGTTTGGCTTTATTCCAATTATCGTTTAATGAGTCAATAATTATTAAAGAACTGCCATTAATCGGCCCAACCTGAAGAGAAAGCAGTGCCAGATCGCCCAAAACCGGCCCGGCCCAAAGAAATAGCGGAGCCGGCACGTCAAAAACCTGGTCCGGACTGCGGACCTCGGGCTCGGCCCGGCCCCTGTAGGTTTCTAACGTGTTGTAGGCAGAAAGCTTATCCCCGTTTAAGAAGGCAAAGATTTTTGTTGAAATCGTCGGATGGCTTGAAAGTGAAGACAACTGGGATAGAATACCTTAGATCTATCCAAGAAGAGATTGACACCAGAATTATTCTCTACCTCATGTATGCAAAGAATACCGGCTATAAGTATGCTGTTGTTCGAAGTCCCAGGAGCGACGGATTTTTCATATTACTTTACTATGCTGCGCAGTTAGCCACTCACAGTATAATTGGATTATAACAATACACGGAACCGTCGTGTCATTAACATTCAGAAATTTAAACAAATTTGGCGAACAGTATTCTGACAGCCTCCGCGGACTTTATTGTTTCACTGGAGAGGTTTGCAGCTCTGCCTTCAAGGCGAAAGGTAAAGTTTCACTGATGAAGAAGCTGAAGAATAATATAAGATTCCTGGGCAATTTTTCATGTTTAGAAGATCAATAGAATATAATTGACAGCGTTCTCATTAGTAAACTACAAGAATTTGGTTGTTTAATGAATGAATTTCCAAGACTTAAAAGTGTAAGCGAAGTTCCAGCTGCAATATTGAGAAACATGATTGGTGATGATGAGAACTCGACATTTTGCAGAAAGTGGGATCATCAAGAATTCCACCTTGCAAGGGCTCTTTCATTCCTCATGTGAAACGAGTAAATTATCGCTGCGCTCAATGGAAAAGATCGCATGAGACAATGCCGGAAATTCTTTCTCCATCCGAACATGGATAGAAAGAAAACGGAGACTTCTTCAATCCATTCTGGTCAGAGGAACATATCCTTCCGGAAGCATTATTGGGCATAGTAGCAAGTTTAAAGAATACAGATGAAGGTGACTCAGATAGCGTTATTTCAGATTCAGCTGTGTCATTGATGACGCATCTGAAATAGAAACAGATCAAGAATAATATACTTCCTAGCCTCGTATTATAAACATAGTGTTATGATATTCTTCATGTGAAGAAGTTACTCGTAAATAATAAAACACGTTACCAACTCTCCATTACTTTACCTTTCAAGATGGCGACTTTTTTTTAACATTTTCAACTTTTATAGTAACCTACTCTTGATGTTACTCCTTCATGACAACTTTCGTTTTTCTAGTCCGAGCAGTGCTAGCCCAGCATACTATTCATTTATAATTTAGTCTGCCATATTGGATTCAAGATGACGACTTTTTCAACATTTCGTATTTTCCTCGTAACCAACTCTTGATGTTACTCCTTCATGCCAACTTTTGTTTCCCTCGGTCCAACGGTTCAGGATGGGCATACATTCGAAACATACATGTGTACTTAATTCGGCTATCTTGGATTTAGGGCCTTAGGATCATTTTTTCTCGTGTTAACATCTCAAACCTGTTTTCTCATAATGAAAACTACCAGAAACAGTCGGTTTTGTTTAGTCCTTGGGATCTTCAGGGGGGGGGGGGACTACATACTGGACTAAAATGTAGAAGAAGAAATTCAGAAGGATTAAGAAATATTGAGTATTGAATGAAAGCATTCGTACACACACAAAAGGAATCGAGACAGGAAAGTGTTCGATTTTAACCCCCACACCCTATCCTCTATTTGTTTCTGTTTTTTGCACTCACTTTGCGTTAGCTAAAAATAATCAGGTTAAGGATATTCAAAACAATAATTTTCTTTCTCTGAATATAAAATAGTGTGACAAAAGGGCTCTTGAGGATTCAAAAGACAAATACTTTGAAGGAAGTTCCTGCTTTCATATGTTGGGACGAAACCAACTAAAAATAAAAGATCAATTGGTGAGAAATTTTATTGCCCTTTAGTTCTTCAACGCATAGCATGGCCTCCTCACTAAAAAGGAGCTCCTCGTCTCGGGTTTCACGACAGCGGTTGAATTTTTTCTTCATTGCC
The DNA here is from genome assembly GCA_022664845.1 of Lepisma saccharinum. Taxonomy (NCBI): domain Eukaryota; kingdom Metazoa; phylum Arthropoda; class Insecta; order Zygentoma; family Lepismatidae; genus Lepisma; species Lepisma saccharinum. The sequence goes on from JAGDQP010042825.1 coordinate 3,842, forward strand.
AAATTCCTTCCCTTGGCTAACGGATCCTGTAAACCGACGTTCTTTCAGTAATCCACTACTCCTTATGGTATCCAGCCACACACACACGTACAGATACCCGCATACCGTCATAAAATAAGAAGACTATCGGAAGACCATTTGTACTATCGGTCAAATGTGCGTGAAAAAAGAGGGGAAAGAACGCACCGATAGCGGGTACAATGCTGATTTTATGAGGTTTGAAACTACAAAACAACCGCTAGACCATCCTTTAAAAACACCATATAATAATACTTGGTTTCCAAATATTTTCGGTGTGTCAGTGACAGAACGATCAAGCGAGCGAACGAGATAGATAGATAAAGAGTGAGAGAGAGAGAGAGCAATTTGCCTGGGTGTGTCTATACCGACTGGCTCTGAGTAAAATCCTCAAAAGAGAACAATCAGAGAGAGACAAAGCGCGGCAAAAGTGGACTTGATTCCGATGGAGTCAAAACAAAAAAAATCCAGTCATTGAAGAGCACTTTTAGATGTTATAGTTGTTTTTTTTTTATATTTTGTTATATCCTATTAACTGAAAGATGTATTAACTTTAACAGTTTCAAATTTTACTTTCCACTCTTGTGTAAAACGAAGTTGTAAAGAATTGTATAGAGTAGAACTCAGTTATAACGACATCCAAGTGACTTGAAAAATTGTGTCGGTATAACCGACTGTCACTGTAACCTATGTGTACGCAGTTAATCAGGGTTCCCACTCATTTGCCAAGATCAAATTCCCTGACTTTTCCAGGTCACTACTCAGAAATTTCCAGGTCCCCCATTTTGTATATAGTTCCATGAGAAAATAAAGATCATAGTTACATGAAAATAAAAAAACATCAAAATATTTCACTGTATTCTTTTCTTAAATTACTTAATGGTTGGCACATTAGCCTCCAAGTAATTACAAAAACGATCTAAAATTAAATGCCTGCTGCAGCTAAATGAACTTCAAACAATAAGCTATCAAATTCCCTGACTTTTCCAGGTTTTCAGACATTTTTAGTGAAATTCCCTGGCTTTTCCAGAACTGTTTAGTGCTATGCTGGATTCCCTGACTATTTCAGGTTTTCCAGGTGAGTGGGAATCCTGTTAATACTACAAAATACCTGACGCTATAGACAAGGTATACTAATGTATAACCGACGTCGCTATAACTGAGGTACTCTGCATTTAAGACTAAATTATACAAGATTATTTATTGTACGTATTTAAGATAGAAGAAGGTAATACAGAAGAACTGTTCAACGATAGAAAAGATTATATTTATTATATATTACTTTTGATTGTATATGTATCATTTGCATTGTCCCAAATAGCACAGTATATCCCAGGGATATCCGATTTAGATCCACAATTGCGTACAATGTCAGAAAATATTTGGGATCAAATAAGGATGTCCTATATTTCTTTTAGAATATTAAAATTATATTGTGAGTTGGGGATTAAGGAATAGTCTGCCAATAATCTCTAAATAATCATTGTTCTCGACATATCGTATACATTTTTGGAATGTTCCTAGGGATTTCCTTAGGATATGCGCTCATTCCGGACATTCAGATATTTGTAGAACCAAGTGTTTCACAAGGTAGATGGGAGTACTGTGTCCCCCTCTATTAGTGATTGTGCCAGAGCCCGCTGTGAGGGGATTCACCTCCCCAAATTTTCGAGCGCACTAAAACTTTAAATTTTTTAAAGGTAAAAATCGATAGAAACTGTGCAGAACTTCACTTAAACACTCTCAATTTTGACTTTAAAGCCCCAAACTGAAAATCGTGGGGAATCTCTGCGTTCTTTTATAAACACATGTTAAACATGGTGTCCTGATACTTTTGATCACTTAGTGTATCGTTCCTCAACCTGTGGTTCGCGGACCACTGGTGGTCCGCTACAATAAAATAGTCGATCCGCAGGTGAACTTTAAAATAAATCAGTAAAAATGATCCATATGAAATATCTGCTAAATTAACACTTCACCTATCAGTCAAGAAGACAGTCATTTTCAGACTATCACCGAATGAGTTTGATAAGTGGTTAGGACAGTAGACTTGTGTTCGGAAGTCGCGGATACAAACCCCTGGGCCAGTCATCGTGACAGCGTTTTCCGTAGTCATTCCAGGCAAATGCTGGGATGATGCCTTTATGATAGGCCAGGAACGCTTCGCTTAGATTCCTAGGTTGTTCATTCATCCTTCCATACACATCTGTGCACGTTCGCAGTCGCGACCACGAACTCCTCGAAGCAGAGAACCGCCGTGGCAATTGGAAGCATAGAAAGACAAGTAATAAAAGATGAGTGAATGGATCAGGAATATGGTTGTATTTCCTACCTGCTCATTTTAACAAACTTCAGAGCAGAGACGTCAAGGATTGTAATAAAAGAGTGCTCAAATGAACAATATGGTGGTTGTTTCCCTCGCTGTCCGCGAATAACCCAAGAGGTTGAAATTCTATGTTTCCCTCGCTGTGTTGTCTGACTCGAAGCAAACATGTGTTGTCCATATTTCAGCTAACTGATTGATTGGTATTTACTGTTACCATTTGAGTGGAAGTGTTCAGTATCCCTTGTGAAATGCTGAGTGATAGTTGGGAAAAGTCAGTTGTGCGTTAACTTCACATTTCGTATATTATGTAAAAAATTTTAAAATGGAAAAGTGGCTCAAAACGGGCACTTTGAAAAGAAGAGTGAGCGAAATGTGTAGTGTTAACGTTTATTCCGACTCGAAGGCACGTGTTGTAGCGGCAATTGAATTTGGTGGTATTGAAGAAAAAGCAAGCAGTTCAAAGAAAAAATATAGTAGAAAATATGACAGCTTATATCTGGAATTCGGTTTTACCTGGTGTGGTGATGAAAGTGAGCAGAAACCCCAGAGTGTTGTGTGTTATGAAGTGTTGTCGAATGAATGCATGAAACGTGCTAAACTCCGAGAGCATTTGGAAACTAAGCATTGTGATGTGAAGAATAAGCCATTGGAATATTTTCAGCGGCGTTTAGGGACATTAAATCATGGGGAAAACTTAGTTTCGAGTGTGAGGTCGGTTAATAACAAGGCACTGGAGGCATCCTATCTCTTAAGTTTGCGCATAGCAAAAACGGGAAAAACTCATTCTTTCGGGGAAAATTTATTACTTCCGCCTATAAATGATGTGGTAAATACTTTGTTCGGTAACACATTCCTAAAAGATATTGTCTTGATTCCGCTTTCAAACGACACTGTCGGTCGCAGAATTAACGATATGGCAGATGACCTAGAATCTCAAGAAATCGAGAGAGTTAGGAAAAATCCGTATTATTACATGTAGACGAGACTACTGATGTTGCACAAGATGTGCAGTTAATGTGTTACATAAGATATGCGCACAATAACATTATTCATGATGATATTCTATTTTGCAAGACTTTGTCAACGCGAAATGTGTAGAAATGCGACAGCGCGCGAAGAGATATTATGGTAATCTCAATAATTACATGAGGAACAAGGGTATAAATTGAGGAAAATGTGTAGGCTTCTGTTCAGATGGAGCCCTTGCCCTTACCGGTAGACATAGTGGCATAGTTTCTAAGGTCAAGGAAGTGACAACTAATATGACTTGGGTCATTTGAAACCTATTTTCCAAATAATTTTTATGACAAGTTTCTCTGTGTTCGCAATCCATTTCATTCTGGCAGTTACGAGAACAATCTTTCGTTATCAAAAAAAACAACTGTTAATTGAGCTTTCTAATGATAGTGGACTCAAAATGCAATTCAGAGATCTAGGTTTGGCTCGATTTTGGATATCCCCTTCAGTGCGAAATGAGTATCCCGAATTATCCGAAAATGCATTGAAAATTGTGATGCAATTTTCCACAACATATCTTTGTGAGAAAGGATTTTCATAGCTCATTGAAATAAAAACAAAATACAGAAATCGCCTTAGTGTGAGTGCCGATCTTTTTCTAAAGTTGACCAATATTCAGCCAGCAGTTGTGCAAGGACTGACAGGTTCAACCATCTCATTAAATGTAAGTACTATCATACAGTTTGTAATTAACCTTTATTTTGAAAAAAAAAATTGAAATTTGCACAATTGTGATAAACTTTTAGTTGTTTACTTATAATTTAATTAATAATGTTTGTATCTATATTCAAGACAGTTTTGTTTACGTTTATTAATCAGTAAATGGCACAGTACACATTAACGATTGGTATTCTGTGAATACTTAGCAATAATGTAGTGGTCTGCAAAAATTTTTTAGACTCCTAACTGGTCCTTGGACTGAAAAGGGTTGAGAAACGCTGACTTAGTGCATTAAACATGGAACGTAAGTAATTACGAGAAACACTCATTACACAATGAGCATCAATGACACAGAATGAAGCAAGTACTATAAATATTGTACTTGAACGTTCGAAATGTTTAGTACCGGTAGTAGGTAAACGCGAACACTTTGCCAACATTAAAACGTGTTTGTCACTGCCCATCTAGAAAGTCATCACGAAAATAATTACGAATCTTATCCAAAATGGCAAGGAAAACAATACAATGCTTATAAGTTCATTACTTACATCTATCTATTTCATCAGTCTCTCAAATATACGTTGTATCTGCTTACCTTCAAGGAGTTAAAGATAAAAAATTATAAAGACTAAGAAAACACATTGGCTCCGCAAACTAATAACTGTTAATCTACTAGCAAGAAGCGACACTGAGACATTCCTGAATGTCATAGAACCAATACCGATTCTTTAACAAGGACGAATACTGAAATAAAGTGTTCGCCATGACCTATCCCTTCGCCATTATCCGTCTTTTTCTGGACAATAACTTGTTAATATTTATGAAATATAACGAAGTTAAATATAATTATATGTTGTTTTTAATATAAACAGCTATTTTATAAATTTGATTTTGAAATAATTGTGATGCTCATACAGTCTTACTTATTGTACGAGAAACTGCAATTAACAACTTACATCATACAATACGTCCTTGAGGTTGTCCTTTGGCAGCGTTCCGTATTTTGCATTACCCTTGATTTTCGCAAACTCGCCGATGTTATAGTAGGAGAGATTGGCCACTTCGGTTAGAAAGGTTTTGTAATATTTGTAGTCATCTGCACCGACGTTACCCCATTTTCTATAACGAAAAGGAGATAAAATTAATAAGCGAATAAATAAGTACATAAGTTTCATAAATAACAACTTTCATGTACAGTACATTGATTATTTAATATACCAAACCTTTTTCAGTCTCCTTGAGAATAACTTTCTCTTAAATAAAACATTGATTTGCTGAGTTCATATTCTTAACAAGTAACCAAAATCCCCTAGCGTCCCTTTTAACTTGCTCCTTTCTAAAAGTAGACACTTTTTCCAAGAATGGACCATTATCAGAACTTTCTTCATAATTTTACTTTACATTGACATGATTACCTACGTCAAGTTTCACTCAAGTGTTTGCAGTTACACGACGCACAGTGGTCCAAAATACATAAATATTTGGCAGAAATGTAAATGATATGAGGCACTGAGTAACTGGAACTGAGAGTACAATAGTGTCCGCAGGCGGCGCTGTTGAGAATGGAATGTGGAGCGAGCGATGTTGGGTACCAGACGAGTCGGAAGTTATCTGTCCTTACGACTGAACATGCATAAAACCGAGTAGTGCGTAGGATCGTATTAATAGTTTGTGCGCATAGTTACTGAACTATTCTGGCTATGATGATGTCACCCTCAGATTACCCCATTGTGTGGTAATTACAGTGTTATGTAAAGTAAGAGTATGTTAAAATGCGAATGTAGTAATGATTCGTAAGACAACTAAATTGTGAGAGGATAATATGTGTTGCAATGGAATGAAAGGATATTTGGGCATATGTTTCTAATATGAATAGCAATCTCTATGAGTAGCAAGATTCCAGGGGGAATGCGGCTTCTGCATAGACATAAAAACGCCATACTCAACCTTCAGAAACTATCATAACAACCAAGTTTATACAGCACGTGCAAAACATTATTGATAATAACGCTCGAATTTCCATGACGACCATCGCGATAGATCTCCAGGGTTTTCATGGCACAATCAAACGTGTGGCGCACCAGGATCTGCTTTACAAGTCATATGGGATGAGGAGAAGTCGCTTCATCTGTGGGAGACTCGCCTGCTTCGTGCAAAGCAGTTACTCAACAACGTGAAGAACCAAGAAGATTCGCTTGCTCATTTCTTACCTAATGATAAAAAATTCTGTCAATACTAAATGGTGAACAGACGGAATGCTCGGTTGTTATATGTAGTTCTTCCAGATGATCCCAGGTTTATGCACATCAGGTTTCCAGCAACGGCTATTGGGAATGATGAGTGGCGAGGAACTTGCCATGTTACCCCACTCCTTTCAGCAATGTCTTCATGTTATTCCTGCTGCCTACATGGATTTAATAAAATAATTTTTAAGCCATGATAGACGATGTTAACTATAGACGACCTATATGTATATTGTACAAGACTCTGCACCTGCCTTCACCGTTCAGTGCACATGACACCCAACAACGACTGTCCTAACATTTCCAAGATGAAATAACACCAAGCACGACCCGCCCGAACTCCCTCGATTTAAATTCCATGAACGAATATGCGTATAGTGTTTTGCACGTGAGAATAATAAACATTCCAAAAGCAGCATCGTTTCTCTCCAAAAGGTCATTGTCTGGTTAAAGTCCGAAATGAATAGGGGCCACTTAATTTCGCACATGTCCCATCCCAAGTCCCATTGAAGTTGTTATTGCAGCCCAAGGAAATTTTATCGAATAAGCATGTAACTGAACTACCATTACACATTCCTGTACATTTTCATCACACTATACTTGATACTTTGTCAGATAAAGCTGTTTTATTCTGTAAGCATATATGTCCTCAAATACCATACGCACCCTGTATACACGAACAATCTCACCGATGCCTCTCCGGCACGGGACTTTACACAGTAAACTCCTTGTGGGTATACTACATTTACACATAGTATTCATTTTGGTTGTAATTTCTACTGATCACGTTCTTTTACAGTTTTTTACCCTACGTTTAATTGATCTAGCCGATTAGATTAACTACACTACTGCCTAGTCAACGTCCTAGTAGTGACGAAACAAAGTGTATTTGCAGCTTAATGTTCATGCAGTGACGTTAGGAGGAGCATGGACTTTATTGGACTTGAAATGATTCGTAAATAGTTTTCGTGCTTCAGAGGAGAGAATTTTCACTTCACTAACACTTCATAATCTATGATTTCAATTAGGATTGGCTCAACGCTCCAATCGTTGTGACGTCATCTACCTGCGTTGAATTGTATAAATATTACGTCACTTACGTTTTCTCTTCTTTTGTTTCTATAAAGTTTCTTTTTCTTATTTATATTTTATATGTTTTCTTCAATTTTAGTTTATATTCTATTCTTTATGCATAGTGCATTACTATATTTAAATGTCTCGTTATGTTTTGTTCACAACACTTTAACAGAGTATTTGGTTCAAGCAGTATGATATCCGAAATATATGTGTGCGTATCTGAAGTCATTTTCTGGCGGATTTGATTATAATGATGGAACTAATTATAAGTAAACGTTGAATATTAAATAAACATTGAATAACAAGAAAATAAGGAAAATCTACAGAATATTTCTGACATATGCGATTTACATTTTCTATATTTCCTATGCTTTGTGTCCATTTGTATTATTTCGCCTTGTTCCTTTTGGGAGCTATACACTGTACACAAACTGTATATCTCTCCGACACCTTTCCGGCAGTGATATATACACAAATAGTCTCACCGACGCCTCTCCGGTACTGGACTTCACACATTCAACTCCGTGTAGGTTTACTACATTTAAAGGTATTATTCATTTTGATTATAATTTGTACTAATTATGCTCTACAATAGGATGCTCCCCAACATGTAATTTCCTGGGATACCCTTGTTGTTTCTCTATTGAATCCGATGTAATCATCGGTGTTAGAACAGTCTTGAATATAACAATCTTACAATACTCTTTATTCTTTTATGGTATGTTGTATCATCTCTGGTTGTATCTTCTCTATCTTTCTCTTTAACTGTTCGTTTTCCTACTTTACACGTTGTTCATTCCTCTGGATATATGTTTCTATTGTGTTGATTTTATTGTTAGTGTTTTCTAAATTAGTATTCCACCCGTCGTTTAATTTCGTCATCTTCTCTGTAGGTCCCTATTATCCTTCGTTAGATCATCATTTTTTTTTTGTCCTGGTTTTATCCGAGGTCATCGAACTTTCAGTCAGTGGTCCTTTCGGAGATCATGAAACTTTTGGTCAAAGTTATCAAACTTTTCGTGAAAGTTACCAAACTTCTGTAACAATTCATGAAGTTATAAAACACTGGTACTTTCATCTTCTTTATTGCTTTATTCAGTCTCTATCTCTGCTGCTTCTTACTCCATCTGCTCTTGCTGCTTGATCAACTTACCCGTTTCTGCTTCCTTCTCTGCCTAGTAATCCTGCTGCTGCGGGCATCTCAGCTCCGCCACTCTCCCAAGTACAGCTTCAGGATTTACTGTCCCGACTTCGTCACTTTCCATGTTAAGAAATCAGCCCACGAAGCTAGACGCCAATATGTTATGTCACTACTTGGACGTTAGCTAGGCTATTGTTGTATCAAATCAGCTATCTCAAACGACGTGGGGTGAAGAAGAACCTATAGTACAGCATGATTAGAATGAATTATAATCAGACTGAATAATACCTTTAAATGTAAACCTACACGGAGTTTAATGTGTACCCAGTACCGGAGAGGCGTCGGTGAGACTATTTGTGTACATATCACTGCCAGAAAGGTGTCGGAGAGATATACAGTTTGTGTACAGTGTATAGCTCCCAAAAGGAACAAGGCGAAATAATACAAATGGACACAAAGCATAGGAAATATAGAAAATGTAAATCGCATATGTCAGAAATATTCTGTAGATTTTCCTTATTTTCTTGTTATTCAATGTTTATTTAATATACAACGTTTACTTATAATTAGTTCCATCATTATAATCAAATCCGCCAGAAAATGACTTCAGATACGCACACATATATTTCGGATATCATACTGCTTGAACCAAATACTTTGTTAAAGTGTTGTGAACAAAACATAACGAGACATTTAAATATAGTAATGCACTATGCATAAAGAATAGAATATAAACTAAAATTGAAGAAAACATATAAAATATAAATAAGAAAAAGAAACTTTATAGAAACAAAAGAAGAGAAAACGTAAGTGACGTAATATTTATACAATTCAACGCAGGTAGATGACGTCACAACGATTGGAGCGTTGAGCCAATCCTAATTGAAATCATAGATTATGAAGTGTTAGTGAAGTGAAAATTCTCTCCTCTGAAGCACGAAAACTATTTACGAATCATTTCAAGTCCAATAGAGTCCATGCTGCACCTTACGTCACAGCACTGTTGTTTGACCTCTGATACACTAGTTCTGGCTTTTTTACTGTTTCACAAATGAACAGTAGGCTACAAATATACTTTGTTTCGTCACTACTAGGACGTTGATTAGGCAGTAGTGTGGTCAATCTAATCGGCTAGATCAATTAAACGTAGGGTAAAAAACTGTAAAAGAACGTGATCAGTAGAAATTACAACCAAAATGAATACTATGTGTAAATGTAGTATACCCACAAGGAGTTTACTGTGTAAAGTCCCGTGCCGGAGAGGCATCGGTGAGATTGTTCGTGTATACAGGGTGCGTATGGTATTTGAGGACATATATGCGTACAGAATAAAACAGCTCTATCTGACAAAGTATCAAGTATAGTGTGATGAAAATGTACAGGAATGTGTAATGGTAGTTCAGTTACATGCTTATTCGATAAAATTTCCTTGGGCTGCAATAACAGCTTCAATAGGAAACTTGAGATGGGACATGTCCGAAATTAAGTGGTCCCTATTCATTTTGGACTTTAGCAGGACAATGACCTTTTGGAGAGAAGCGGTGCTGGTTTTGGAATGTTTATTATTCTCACGTGCAAAATCGCTATACACATATTAGTCCATGAAAGTTAAATCGAGGGAGTTCGGACGCCACGTGTTTGGTGTCATTTGATCGTGGAAATGTTAGGACAGTCGTTGTTGGGTGTCATGTGCACTGAGCAGTGGAGTCAGGTGCGGAGTCCTGTACGGTAATATTCACACCATCATACAGCCATACGGAGAGAAACCAGGCAGTAAACCGTCTAAACATCACGTCACCAGAGCTCCAACCAAACACCGATCATCGCATCAATGAAAGAAAATTTCTCACCGCTCCAATAACTCTTCAAGACATCGTAGCAACTACAGCATGAAAGAAAAATACCGTTCCGGGCATAAACGGTATAACTTACATGTACATCAAATAATGACCATATGGACTTCTACAACTAACTGCAGTCATATATACATTTATTCTATGCACTGGATTCCTACCAAAACAGTGAAAAGTTCTAAAACGCTCTTACTTCTTAACCTCATGACTCTTACTTCATATCGTCCCATCTATTTTTAACTCCAATCCTAAACAAAATATTCGAGCGCATTCTCCTTAAAAGACTAGATGTTCATCTTCATGACAACCATCTCCTTCGCGATTGCAAAGCAGGCTTCAGATCCAGCTACAGTATCCAAGACTCACAAACCATATCACCAATCACTACTAAACTTGCGAACCCTCAACCCTTGCGCTCTTTGACCTTGAAAAAGCCTTCGATAAAGTACTACTGCTACATCGTGAGCTACTTTGTAAATGACTGCAGTTTCAATTACCCATCGCAAACCTCAAATATATCTATAATTTTTCATCGGGCACCTTGCCTATATCCAGGGGTGGATTTCGGTTTCATTTTTTAGGCTGGTCCACTGCTCCGAATGGGTACATTTTGGGGGCAGTACAACGGGTCATTATATTATTATTAGGCTTTGTTATACTACACCTTTGAAAGCTTTTCACCTACCCCGGCGAGGCCAGTTCGAGGCCAAAATCTACCCCTGCGCGCTTCAGCTTCCCCCAAAATTAATCTCTGATCCTAACACACATTCAAAATCCTTACAAATATGAGTAGCTTATTCTTGGTGCCTTGTTTTTCATATCTGTCAATGCACTAAACACTAGAAGTTCAATTCTTTCGTGCTGAGAGTAAAGCTCAACAATGGGTTAAATTTGGACTCCACTCAGCAACAGACGATGTGGCCGAAATCCAGAAAGAAGATACAAAGATATTTCAATATGGTTATTATGATTTCCTAGCAAACTAAATTTCTCGTAAGACAATATTTTTACACTTACCCGTTTTCTATTTAGTTGTAACTAATAAGATTCTTCCTTTGCATATTGTTCATTTTTTTATATTCACTCCGAGAAACACTCAGCTGGAAATAAATTTGTGCAGGAGCATTTTTTTCATCTACCCCTGTAAATTTTGACGTCACGGCTTCCCTTTCGTTATATACAGGGTGTTGCAAAATAACACAAAGAAACAATTTCACGGAATTCCTGACATGAAAATTAAAAAATGATAAATGCTTCATTTCAACGATATAGACTTCCAAACGCGTGGGAAAATGAGCTCTAGAACTTGATATTTGCAGTTTCACTAACAGAAGAATTAAGGCGTCATGGTACCCTCATATACTTTAAACCTAGGGTTGTTTTATTTCAAGAGTGAAAATCCGGGACGCTACCAATTTACGAAACTCTTTGAAATGTGCAAAATAAAAAAATGCATTAAACACTTTAATTTACTTCCTTGAGTTAAAAACTACGTCAATTTTATGTCCAACATTCGACTACACCTAAGTAATCACAATGACAGTGATGTTACTTTTAAAATTGCTAAAATATTCCCTGGTCGAATTGGCAACAGAAGCATGTGCCCATTGTTGCATAAAAGGAAGGAAAAGTTAAAAAAAATATTTCATCAATAATACAAAAAAAAAATGTCCATCTCACACGGTGTAAGATAAGTAGGTGAGGAAGCGAAGCAGCCAAACGTGTTCGCTTAATGCACTATGTTTCGCTGGTTTTGCCACTAGGATCGCTGCCAACTGCGGGCCTAAATAGGGTAACCTAAAATATGAAAAAAAAAATGGCGACTTTGCATAGTGTGGTGACGTGAGTTTATCGCGGTGAAAAGTGTAAAGAGTTATTTTTCTGATAAGTATGGACGATAAGATATTAGCATTAGGCTTCAAAAAGGCCATGAGCAGTGGTATACCAAAAAATAATGAAAAGAAGCATAGTATTACTGAAGAAAATGTAAATATAAATATTAGTCAAGGTTACGAGCTGCAACGACCACAACACGTGGATAAGGACAATTTGATTAATATGGAAGAAACAGACCATGAAGCTAAATCCAAATCAACTCTGAACAAACGAAAATTAAAAGAGAGTGTGTCAAATGATGATGAAAAGCAAAATGTAGCTAAAATTCATAAAATGTGTGAAGGAAATAACAAACAAAATGACCGAGAAAACTTGTTAGTATATCCTAGCAACCATCAAGGGCCTTGGA
>JAGDQP010042826.1:0-16420 GCA_022664845.1 Lepisma saccharinum
GGTGTGCATCCTGCCCTGGTGTGTTTATATACATCCTAGTTTTTAGTGGCCTCTTTTAAAATTGTAAATCAGAACCATTTTGTGTATTTACATAAAAAACGAAAAGACTTTAATTTTCTTTAAAAAAAATATGCAAGAAGTCGACGCCCGGGTATGCCAAATCTAAAATGAAGAAGGTAAGATAACAGTGTTTCCCCTCGTGCTCCCCACTTCGAGACCTTCCAGCATAATCCTCTCGATTTGCAGGTAGTGACTCGCAGATTCCGCCAGAAGCATATCTTTTTTCGATTAAAAAATGCATGTGTGTTTGTCTTCAATAAAGCTTTTTAACCGATTGCTTGATGCGAAAGGCGGAATCCTGTCTCCAAAGTTCTTTCAATGTCTCGATTGTATTGCTTTTCAAAATACAATAGACGCTTTGACCTCGTGGTTATGAAGTTTTAATCTTTTCCCAATTGAAGATGAAAAAAAAAATCGAGGAGGCTTAAACTCATGACTCACCTGCTACTGTATTACGTTGCTACCAAATACTCCATTGAAGATAATATTCCCAACCAGAGCTGAAACCGGGTCACCGAGACTGACGCAGTACAAACATTTGATCTGAATGACCTTGTTCGGGAACTTAATGATCTGGGATTTTTCGGAGTCACATTTGTCGTGTTCCGGGGGTATTACCTCCGTCCCAGTCACCCAGGAAAGAAACACTGTTCAAACACAAAGAATAAATTTAAAACTCTGATTTGCACACCAGGTTCTCGGGGTCAAATCCGTTCACCGGGTTAGACCGGGTAGGAAGGGTAGAGCTGGTCCGAAACTTGATCTTATCAATACAATTACAACATTGCTTACAAATTGGATTGTAAGCAAACATAGTGTAGGAAACTGAATAATGGAGCATTAACTAACATTTAAACACAAAGTTTAAAAGCTTCTTCTTTATTTAATCCTGCGTCAGTTATTTTCTGTAATGATACCATTAGAAAGTAATCAAGAATTAATAGGATGTACCGAATATATATTTTAACATTTCCAATCCGTTTCAACTAGGGAAAGACGTATGAACCACATGAAGTAATCAACTGTCCTTTTCAAGATTGTAAAGCACTCATTATATATCTCTTATTACTGTAAATAGTTTTTATTCCACTTCAATATATTTTATTCCAGATCTCGTTAAACTATATTTTATTTGAAAAATACAGCAATTTGAATTAAACTTAGAAAAGAAAATGTTGTGTTCGCTAAGGGTGGAACTCATGAACTCAATTATCTTTCTTCTTTCAAAGAAAACAAAGTGTTATTCATCAGGGTTTGAACTGCCAAACGCGTGCGTGGAAGGTGAGCACGATAACCACCTGGCTATAGATGCTGGCTGATTTTTGTGATGAGAAAAACAGTGTTTTGCAGAAATGATCTATGGTATACTATACTTATGTCTTGTAACAAAACAAGTACCGTATAAATTTCAAGTTTCTAGCTTAAACAGTTTGCAATGGGCGTTGATATGTCAGTCAATCAGGACTTCTCTTTTTATATAAATATGTAAAGTATTATTATTATTATTGCCTCATGATCAATAGAGGATATTAATATGATGAATATAATCAATAGCGTATTATTTACGTCTTTCCTTATAAATCCTAAAATATCAGCCTATCCAGTAAATAATGTCATATTTTTACACAGTCAGGAAAAAATCGATAACTTACGATAAGAACGATATATAATAATAATAATAATAATAATAATAATAATAATAATAATAATAATAAATCACAGCCATACCCAATCCACTACAGGATGAGGCCACTCCCCGGAGGGAGGATATTGATCTACTGCTCCCACGCTGCACGGACGGGTTGTGAGAGCATACACACGCCGACCGTTCCGATAGGATTTTTCAGTTTTAGGTGGGATGCTATTACCAATACAGGCATTCGTAACTATCTTCCTCATTCCTTTTCTAGAAATGTAATTGCCTGGGAATATCATCACTCAGAGACATAACTCGTTTAAAAACCCTTAGATACTAGTAAATATTTAGATTTTTAAGGATATAAAATTTGTAAAAATAATCATAACACGTACATACCATGACTCATACAGTTCGTGACTATCAGCGCGTCTTTTGAAAGTGTTTCGCGTCGGCTATATGGTAATTTTATGTAAATCCACATTAGCTTGAACCCATCAATTAATCTCGGATTTTTCAACACGATGTTTGTTAGCTTTCAAAATTACATGGATCAACTTAAATATGTATAGAATTTATTGATTTAGTTCTGCAACAAAATAATTAAGGTTCTACAGAATAGAACAATTTTAAAAGAATTATTCATAGTTTCTATGTTACAAATAATTTTCACCCATCTACCGAGAGGCTGTAGCACAATTGGATTGTCTTATCAATTCAAATTTCCGGAATGGTACCTTCAAATTAGGCCCTGTCCTACTTGCTTCTAATATCCTCTACCCTACCCTATCCGGCTTCAGGCAGACTTGCAGAAAGACCATAAATTTCTTCAAATTCTCATTTTCACCAGTCGAATGCTGAATCATGCTTTCAATTATATCCAGAGCCAATATCTTTCTCCAAAAGTAGATAATGTATTGCAGTGTAAGTGTTCTGGTATCTACGGTCAACGGCCATCACAGGCCTGTCCTATAAAATACATCGGTATACACAAATTCAGAGAAAAAGAGCAGATGAGACGAGAGTGGACATTGTCTCTATTATAGGTTTGGTGATCATATTTTCTCAGTCACAATTCGGGACAGATCTTACCGAGATCTAAAGCCCCACTTCTTTATTTGTGGATGGTTTGAGTGTCAACCAAAGACAAAAATATTCAGTCATAAATATATCTCAAAAGTTTACTTTTATTAAAAGCTACTTTCTCTTTGCAAATTAAACACAGCATGAATTTAATTTTAATTTCCGGTGCTGAGCCGTTATAACTTACTTGCAATGATATTTCTTAAGATGCAAGAACTTCGACTTAAGTTCTTATAACTGAGCCATTATTAATTACTTTATCATTGATTATGAACGCTCAAGAGTGACACAAATATAAAATTTGCTAGCTATTTCAAGGGAAGAATTCTTTTTATATTAGTTTGGCAAAAAATTCGTTTCCATCCTATAATTTAATTTATCAACGTAATATTCAATGTGTTCCCTTTTTCACTTTTGAAATTTGCAACATGTAATGTCTGGTATGCCTATAGAAACATGCGAATATTGCTTTTGAACATTTGGAACTTTTCATTTTGATACAGTTTGGAA
This sequence comes from Lepisma saccharinum, assembly GCA_022664845.1. Taxonomy (NCBI): domain Eukaryota; kingdom Metazoa; phylum Arthropoda; class Insecta; order Zygentoma; family Lepismatidae; genus Lepisma; species Lepisma saccharinum. The sequence continues at coordinate 3,290 of JAGDQP010042826.1, forward strand.
TTATAATCTTGGCTCTTTCTGATAGAAATTAAGCAGAAAAATTATTATCCATTCATGTTCTTTGTATGCTCAATTTACATTACTAGTCTGGAATGGAAGATATGGACCACGGTATCTAGATGATTTGTTACAATCAGTGATTCCGCCAGACCCCGGCAACTGGGTCAGCCCCAAATCCTTGAGAATATCCCCAACTTTTACTTTATTTTCACGGTCAAAAGTTGACAGAAACATTGTAAAGCTACCTACACCCTCCCAATTTTGACTTTACACATGTCACTCTGAAAATCCTGGCGGAATTCATGATTATAATGTATTCCGAACCAGTACGTTCAAAGAGCTCCACCGAATTTGCAGCCGAACCACACACAAACAAATCATGTGTGTTACACTTTTGACATTATCCTAAATGTGTCTCCACTGGAAATCATGAGTATTTAATCTGAGCATCAACTTTGGTCGCAATATTGAAAAGGACTAAATGAATTTTCAAGCGCCCTTTATATATTCGAATAGCCCTGAAAAACATATAACATCCAAAAGTCCCTTCTATCTTGCTGTTAGATTTGTGAGCACTGCACTTTATGTTAGGTTGTTTTTACTACATTTAAATTTCATATTTTTACCTGTACTCCATCTTCTTCTTCTTTTCTCCCCTTTACTCTCTCTCTCTCTAATTTCTCTGCCTTTGCCGGAAGGCACCCATCGGTTTCAATTTTTCATTGTTTGTTTAAATTTCTCCCTCCGTCGACTCACGTATATTGTTTCGTCTCGCTTTCATTCTTTCATTTTATCGATAGAATTCGATACTAATACATGTCTCTTTAAAAAAACAAACAAAAAAAAAAAAAAACAACCGAAATAACGTGCTCACGATGTTTGCTGATTTTACTATGGGTGTGACGAAGGAAGATGAAAGAGGGTCTGTTTACCAGACACGATTATGGGATAAGAAGGTACCATTTGGGTTGCCTAGCTGCACGGCGTTCGCTGTCGCAAGTTTTTTGATGCGAAGTGTACAATTAACGCAGAAATAAAAGGTAATAGTGCTAAGGCAAGCACTGACCCAATATCTGTATTAAATCACTCAGGTTGTAGAAAAGACAAATTGACAATTAATGTTCTAGGAAGCAGTAACGCAGGGGCGGAAGTCGGTTCTGTTTATGCTACAAACTTGAAAGAAGCCATGGCGTATTTGATTGTGAACATTTCTTTAACCATTTTAGGAACAATATCTGTTCTGTTGTGTATGCAAATTGTTCTATTAATCGTGACACTATGCTACCCGGTACTTGTAGACTAAATAATTTGAAAGAATTGTATATTTTGCACTATAATATTCAAGGTCTTGGTTCAAAATTCGATACAGTACACGCTTACATGGATGAAATATCCCCATTAATTGCAGTAATAACTGAGCATCAGAGAAATGAAAATGACATAAAATTGTATAAATTTGATAACTATAAACTTGTATCTTATTATTGTAAAAAATATCATAAGGGATATTTTGCAATTTATGCAAAAAATGATGATAATCTTGTTGTTCAGGAAATATTTTGGGTCAAGGAATACTGTGTAGATATTGACTTCGAAATAACTTTATGTAAAATAAATTACTTTGAATCCATGATTTACATTATGGGCTTATATCACTCTCCGTCTGGCAGCTTTAAAGCATTTATTGAAAAATTTACAACTGTGTGTAATAAATTAAATATAGTAAATAACATTCCCATAGTTGTGATGGGGGACTTAAAAATTGATGTACAAAAAGAAACCTATGAAGCTAATTGCTTTGGAGATTGTACAAGTTCTTATAATTTAGAAGATATATTTAAAAATACTACTATAAGAGTTACGGATGATTCTGTTAGCTCAATTGATCACTGTATCACTAATTGCGAAGTTAGTGAATCTGTATTATTAAATGGATATATATCTGACCATTTCGGACAGGCTGTTAAAATTTCTTGTGTCAATAACAAAAATAGCTCAGAACAGTACCAGTATGGTCGTGACTTTTCAAAAAATAACATCAATAGCTTGAAACTTAATTTGAAAAATGAAAATTCGAAAGACGTCTTTACATGCCAACTCACTGAAGGCAAATGGGACTCCTTTATAAATATATTAACATGGCATTTAAATGTGTGCTGCCCTGTTAAGAAATTTAAGGTTTAAAAGAAATCACACGTGAATAAGATTAAGCTAGACAAAGCTAGTCTGAACTTGAAACAAAAAATGAATGACATACATCTTAAGTTTAAAGAAACGAAAAACCAACATTATAAGTAATTGTATAAACAATATAAAACTTCCTATAGGCAAAATGTAAGCAAACTAAAGGCGGAAAATTTAATTTAAAAATAGTGTAGCTCTGATAATATATCAGGGAGTTATGTTCTTATGTAAATAGTCTTAGAAACAACAAAATAGATGAAAAACTTATAAATATGACAATCGAACATGATGGTGAGATCATTAACACACCAAATGAAGTATGTAATGTTATTAATAACTATTTTGCAGAGTTAACTACAAATGATGAATCTATTGGCAGTACTGTGGCATTGCAAAATATTTGTAATATTGATAATAATGTTGAATTCCCTGTACTCCAAATAGATCATATCAATGTTTTAATTCATAGTTTAAAGAATAAACATTCAGTTGGTTGGGATGAATTTTCTCCTTTTTTGCTAAAGGCGTGTAAATTAGAATTGGTACCTATATTGACTCACTTAATAAATTGTACCCTTATAGATGGAGTATTTCCTAGTATTCTTAAACTTTCAGTAATTAGACCACTACACAAAAGAGGTACCAAAGAAAAAGCAAAGAATTACAGACCAATATCGCTCACATCCACTTTTAGTAAATGAATCGAAAAAAATTATTTTTCAATATTTCGTACAACATCTCGAAGATAACAAGATTCTAGATTACTTTCAGCACGGATTTAGAGCTGGTAGAGGTACGATAACAATAGTGACAAAATTTTACCATAAAGCATTAGATTAAATGGATGAAGGATGTAAGATTGCAGACTTGTATCTTGAACTCTCTAAGGCGTTTGACAGAGCGCATCATGAAATAACTGTTGTTAAAATTAAATAAATATGGAGTGATGGGAAAATTATACAATATTGTAGAGTCGTATTTATGGGATAGGGAACTATGTACTGAGATAATAGGTGAGGGAAATAATGTAATAAGGAGAACAATGTCACATAGAAAAAAGGTTGGTTTAGGTGTTCCACAAGGCTCGATCTTGGGTCCATTCTTATTTATATGCTATGTTAATGATTTTCCTTGTTCTGACAGATATCTTGTCACAGTCTATGCAGATGATACCTCTAGCCTATTGTGGTCTCATAACGTAAGAGATTTGGAAAAACAGATAGAGAGTTTTACTAAGATATTCATGAATTATTTAAACAAAACAATCTAAAGATTAACACGGACAAAACTGAACTAGTTTATTTTGATCTAGCTGGAAACAAAATCTGTCACAAATCATAACACTTGTATTGATAGTAGCGATTCTTGCAAGTTTCTTGGACTGTATGTAGACAACAAATTTACTTGAAAATATCATATTGAATATGTTTGCACAAAATTAACTGCAAATATTTACTTATTAGGAGACTCTGATTGTCAACCTACAGAAATACTTAAATCAATTTATTTTGGAGTGGTTTATCCTAATTTGTTATATGGTCTCTTACTCTGGGCTAGTGCCTGTGAAAGTAATGTGAAAAGAGTTTTTGTCATTCAGAAAATGGCTATCAGAACAATTGTTAAAGTGAACAGGAAACATTCTTGTAAAGATTTCTTTAAGCAACATAATATTTTAACATTATATGCAATGTTTGTATATCAGATAATAAATTTAGTAAAAGAGGACAATGAATTCACGATAAGAAATGAAGAAATTCACAATTATTATACCAGAAGTAAAGAAAATATACACAGAGTAAGTAGGAAACTGAAAGCAACAAGCAGAAGTTCCTATATTAAGGGTACAAAATTATACAATAAGTTACCTGCGTCAATAAAGAAATTAGAAAGTAAACAGTTTAGCAATACCCTAAAAAACTTCTGGTATAAAAGTGCCCATATGACTTCAATTTCGATTTCACGAGCTAGAATACTGAATGTGTAGATTAATATATAATGATATATATATATATATATATATATATATATATATATATATATATATATATATATATCACATATATATATATATATATATATATCACATATACGACATACATTGACAAAACAGTATATATATCTAGCTTTTTCTGAATTCATCTAAGTGAAATATTCACGAGTAAAAATGCTTTTATTTGTTGTATTAATGAATTAAACTAGGTACAAGCCTCTCTGTGCAGTATTTGTAGAGTATATCTAGTTGTATGAAGGAAGACGGATGGAGTTGTTACCGATGTATTGCTTTTGTTCAAGGGGAGCATGGTATATACTTACATACCTGACTTCAATGTTAGAATCCTTCACACTGTCACTAAGCCATATTGTGAAACTGCGGGAAACTGAGTGAGACTTGTTGTCGGTTGCAGAAAGGACCTCTTGCCGTAGATTCTGACTGTTGTGCTTTCCCCTTAAGATAATACATACACACACACACACACACACACACACATATATATATATATATATATATATATATATATATATATATACATACATACACAAATAGTCACCACACAACACATGTGTACTGATCCAGCAATCAAACAAACCCTCATCCTTCTCCCCCTTTCCCGCTCCTACAATCTTACCACTTCTTGACTCTCAAAACAGGAAGTGAGAAGAAGAGTGACAAACCAGGGAGAGAAAGAAAGATAGCAGCCAAATGTAAGTTTTTTGATAAAAATGTTTGTCCTGAAATACAGATAATTTGTTGTAATTCGGATCATTATACGAATGTATGCTGTTTATGATAGTAACTGAGTTCTTGGAACCTATTAGTATAGATTCAGACGAGACTAAGGACAAGAGGAAGACGATAGGAGTGGTGACCATGTGAAAATATTACTTCGTAACATCTCTACATATACCACTTGCATTATATAACAAAAACATTGTACTACTAACCATTATCCAAGAGTTGCCAACCTTGTGTTAATAACTGTTGCGAACTCTGAATTATTTATTGTTTTTTATTGTTTGACATTTTATGTAGCATATGTATTTACAATGATTGTTGCCAATTTAACAACTTAAAGTGTTTTAAACCTCAAATTAATTTAATAAATTTAAATTTTTGCAATACTTGTGTTCCGAATACCTAGTTTTAACGTTGTCTGTGTATCCAATTTCAATAGATACACTGTATTTTAAGACTGAAAAAAAGACGTTGAATGGTGCCTCGTAAACCTCAAAGATACCGATCGAGGTTGTTTCAATACCCTTAAGACAGTGCTGCAATTATTTCATATAATTCATCTAAGATGTCAGAGCTGAACTTAGTCACTGAAAAAGTAAGTAACGTTAAGGGACATTACACAGGATAAGAACTAATGAAGGAGTATTGGACTACATGTACCGTATCCCAAGCTGAACTTGGTCGCTAGTGTTGCTACACAGCCCACCAACGATAGATGAAGTACTAACTCTCAACTTTATAATTTATCGAAAGTGTCAGAGTTGAAACCGGCCCACTGTTCGGTTATGTATACAGCACAAGAGATACTGAACGTAAAATTTATGGAACTTTACTGCACCCCTTGCACTGAATGCATACTTTCTAGAATGGGTTGTATAAGCAGTAGACTGAAATAATATTTTAATACCTCCTTTTAAGAAAGCTCCAGGCTTTGTAAAGTTATATATCTTAATGAAAGACAAATAACAAGACAGTAGATGAGCAGATTCTTTTTTCTAAAGTATTGAATCAATCGAATGAATTGCAGATCCAAATGATCTTTAGGCCTAGACTATTCCAGTTACACCATCAAGAATGGAAAATGACCATTTCCAACTATACTTTTACAGACAGATGTAGGTGCGGAATAACTTAATAGGTTTGTAAAGATGAAAATATATGTCATTTACTGAATCTCGCATATATTCCATTCTAGTGTTAAATAATTTTCTCTTAAGTTATAACAAGACGGAACCAGATAATTTCTTTAAAGTTCCAATAAACATAGCCCTATGAATGAAAATATACATAAGATCCCAGAACTTGCAGTAAGAAAGAGTGTCACTGTTTTAACTTCAAATAAAAGAAAATACTTGTGTGATTTCTTTAAATATATAGCCATTGCAATAATTAGAGAAAAGTTGAATTTAAAAATAAGAAAATATTGTCTTATCAAAGAAGGAGTAATTCAAAACTATAGAAGGGTTTTGTGACCATACGCCCCCACCAAAAAATTACAAAACTGATTTCTGATTTTAAATTTTTTAAAAGGTATAACAAAATAATTATTTGCAATTTTCTTTTCCGTCTCGGAAAGAAAGTTTCACTTTACAAAAAGTTTTTCTAAGAAAAACAATTTCTAGTTCTTGTTTAGATAAAATTTCCTGAAAAAGAATTTTTAATTTTTGTTTTACAAGATAATTCGTAACAAAAGAAAATTAGTCTTTTGCTTTAGAAAAAAATCGTAAAAATGTTTTTTTTTACTTTTCCATTTCGAAAAAAAAAGTAAAAATGTTTTTTACTTTTCTTTTACTTTCATTTTCCTTGTTTGCAGAAAAAAAATGTTCTAGTTTTAAAAAAATTGTCACGAGAAACGTTGTTCCGTTTTCCTCTTCACAAAATTTTTAGATAGCAAACAGTTTCCACCGTTTTGGTTTTAATCAAGTTCATTTTCTTTAAAATACAAAAAACTGATTGAAAATTACAGGATCGATAATTTTGTTTGAAAGAAGATAATTACAAGAAAGTTGAACTCTGAAAATAAAAACACATACAATTAGAACAAAGATTTACCCGAAATAATGCACATCAGATTCCGAATTTAGGAAACACGTAGAGGGTTGAGAATTTACAGTTTTTATGTAGTGACTTGTCAATTGAACACAAAAAAGAGACAAGAACTCTAACCATTGCACCAATACGGACAACGCCTTTGGATTCCATAGTGAACAACACTAAGTGGTAGACCAAACAAACACAGACTTTGGAATTTTTAGTTGACACCAATAGCCAAAGAGGAAATCAAAACATCATGTGGTAGAGAAACCAAACGAGGAAATGCCTACAGGATTTATCCAAGATAAGGAATCGGATTTTGTTAAGGTGATTTTTGCAAGTGCAGTACAAGAAACTTAAACCAGTACAAGGCGTTCTTTCACCTTTGCTAATTATGAATTGAAGGTCAAAGTTCTAATTCATGGAATAATGACAAGATATTGTTTTAGTCTCATTGTCAATTCAGGAGTTATATATTTGCTAATATGGAAGTATTAACGACCTGAAACTGAAAACGTAATATATGCATGAAAGAAAACGGTACTGCGCAGATTTAGTGTTAAACAAAGCAACTTCATTCGCAGGAGGGATGGAGACTCTGAGTTGGATAAATATTAGTAGCATCTCCTTACTTTAAGTTATATCCTAGTAGACTTACAAGTGAGGGAAAAGATCAAGATGGCTGGTGTAGTGGACTCTGAAGAAATACTACTTGACCTAGACGAGGTCTACTTTAGTAGTAGATACTACGAAAAGATCTTACAAGTAGTATATCGTGTGAGCTAGCTTTAAATGACGCAGAGGAGTTTGACATTATAGTGCTGGATGGAGGCGACAATGTTACCAGTGATAATTCATGTGAGATAATTTTTAGTGTTGCAGAAGAGGACACAGAGAAAGACGATGCAGTTGTCGAACGAAAACCTATGTCACTTTACATCGGACAACGCTTTACTCGGATGTATTTGGGAAGCGTTGAAACGTTATGAAAGTAGTGACTACTTACTATGCCAGGGATGCTTTGTGCATTGTGCCAAATCCATACACGCATATGTGCAATCGGGGAAACAAATATTTGGATGTGAAAACGGCGCGTATTTTATGTAAGCCATCCATTTTAAGAGAACTCTATAGGATATACAGAGAAACTCATTCAAAGACCAGTCTCAACTATCAATGGTTTGTCATCAATATGGAAAATAACGCCAAAAATAGCAAAACAAAAAAAAAATATGTCCTAGACATTTGTGCAATGTCAACTCATATTACAATGCTTCGTTTAAAAAGACAAATACTTGGCCCAAATGTATGTCTTGTGTTCAAAGTTGTAACGTCAGTCTTTGATACGTTATTCTTATGGAGAGTGTGTTAGGTTTTCAAATTTGCATTCAGGAAACCGCGAACTTGAATATATTTTTCATTTGTTATTTTCTAAAAGAATAGTAAAATACTTAATATTCGAGTAAATTAGTTCATCACTAAAGTTACGTCGGGCTTATTCCTGTTAAAAATCTCGTCCTGATATAAAATGCGAATGGAGCCTATTGGACAGTTTCAGGTTGTTTTTCCTGTGAAATTTGTTTGTTGACAAAGAAACTATTTCGACTAGTAGGTGAGTAAAATTGTCACATACTAAAAAGATTTATATAACAAGAAGTCAACCACGTCTTTAGTGTAAAAACAAAAAGCATTGAATGCTTTTCCTAATATTTATTCTAAGCAAAATATACCACACTTTTACACTTCACTACGACAAATGTCGCTTCATATCTTTTTAGAATAATGTCAGAATGTAATGTAATATAGTTTTGAAAACAGCTACCACTTCTGTAGCTCACATCTATAGTTCACTTGTACACTATCTTCTCACTTTCACATTAATAGAAATAACTTTAATTTGGAAAATTATTTAAGACATATTTCGGTTACAAAAAAGAAATTAAATAAGTGTCACATACCACTGGGTTTGAATTTAGTTTGTCCACTTTTGACATTTGTCACCCATTGATTATCATTACTAAATTTATTCCTTACAGATAGATGCGAAGTTTTTGTCGTATATCTGTTTAATAACTGCTTGAAGTTTTGTAGAAAACTTGTTCCTAAAGGCAGGATATTAACAGATCTCAAAGTAGCGCCAAGGAGGGTTGATGTAGGGTAATTGAATTGCCTTAGTTCAGGAACTCACTTCTTGCCAGAGGGACTATAATTTTGGCGTTATTTTCCAAATTGATGACAAACCATTGATAGTTGAGACTGGTCTTTGAATGAGTTTCTCTGTATATCCTATAGAGTTCTCTTAAAATGGATGGCTTACATAAAATACGCGCCGTTTTCACATCCAAATATTTGTTTCCCCGATTGCACATATGCGTGTATGGATTTGGCACAATGCACAAAGCATCCCTGGCATAGTAAGTAGTCACTACTTTCATAACGTTTCAACGCTTCCCAAATACATCCGAGTAAAGCGTTGTCCGATGTAAAGTGACATAGGTTTTCGTTCGACAACTGCATCGTCTTTCTCTGTGTCCTCTTCTGCAACACTAAAAATTATCTCACATGAATTATCACTGGTAACATTGTCGCCTCCATCCAGCACTATAATGTCAAACTCCTCTGCGTCATTTAAAGCTAGCTCACACGATATACTACTTGTAAGATCTTTTCGTAGTATCTACTACTAAAGTAGACCTCGTCTAGGTCAAGTAGTATTTCTTCAGAGTCCACTACACCAGCCATCTTGATCTTTCCCCTCACTTGTAAGTCTACTAGGATATAACTTAAAGTAAGGAGATGCTACTAATATTTATCCAACTCAGAGTCTCCATCCCTCCTGCGAATGAAGTTGCTTTGTTTAACACTAAATCTGCGCAGTACCGTTTTCTTTCATGCATATATTACGTTTTCAGTTTCAGGTCGTTAATACTTCCATATTAGTAAATATATAACTCCTGAATTGACAAAGAGACTAAAACAATATCTTGTCATTATTCCATGAATTAGAACTTTGACTTTCAATTCATAATTAGCAAAGCTGAAAGAACGCCTTGTACTGGTTTAAGTTTCTTGTACTGCACTTGCAAAAATCACCTTAACAAAATCCGATTTCTTATCTTGGATAAATCCTGTAGGCATTTCCTCGTTTGGTTTCTCTACCACATGATGTTTTGATTTCCTCTTTGGCTACTGGTGTCAACTAAAAATTCCAAAGTCTGTGTTTGTTTGGTCTACCACTTAGTGTTGTTCACTATGGAATCCAAAGGCGTTGTCCGTATTGGTGCAATGGTTAGAGTTCTTGTCTCTTTTTTGTGTTCAATTGACAAGTCACTACATAAAAACTGTAAATTCTCAACTCTCTACGTGTTTCCTAAATTCGGAATCTGATGTGCATTATTTCGGGTAAATCTTTGTTCTAATTGTATGTGTTTTTATTTTCAGAGTTCAACTTTCTTGTAATTATCTTCTTTCAAACAAAATTATAGATTGTGTAATGTTCAATCAGCTTCTTGTATCTCACTATTCGACTATATTCAGGTTTCAATGACACCTCAGAGACTGGTTTTCTGGTTAAAATAATGTGTTAGTGTCTCTTTCATACTGCATTTCACCATATACGAGATCTTAATTCTACGAGTTTTATATCAATTAGTCCTTTTCGTGTTTCATTAAAGTTCTTTCTACTTCAAGTGTCACTTTTCTCGTTATATATTGACTTTATTTGGTTGCAATGAGTCCCCTTCCCGATAACAAGCAGCAAAAATAGTTACAACTTTCATCTGAAAAGCTTCCTGCAAAGACGCTGCAATGCATTTTGTCACTTTTTTAAACTATAGATTCTTTCTTTCCTGTTATATATGTCCACGCTAGTGGTAGATTGCTCTCAAAATGATCCCTTTCTCAATAAATCATTATAAAATGCAATGCAAAGAATCATTTCTACTTGAATTACATGTTAAAATGTCACTTTCTTGCTAAATACCGCTCCGAAATACAATTTTGATGCTTAATTCCTTCTTTCCCTATTTCAAAAAAGTTCTTTTCTGCTAAATACGCAAGTTCAATACTTTTTTGCAGAATAATTACACATGTAAAGCATCAACAACCCTCAAAATAGTCAATAATAGGGTAGTTTCTACTTAAACATGGGGTGCAAAAGTGTCTCACACACGTTTCCTATGCATTATTTAGCTATCTAAAGGAATATATATACAGGAGTTGGACAAAAAAATCTTAAAACACGTCATACAGGACACGTAAGTGTGGCCCGCCACTGTACACCACGTGTTGCGGTTGCCGATCGTGTTTTGTTTTCAGTGTGTCATGTGGACCTTCCTCTTCCGTCAGCAGTACCCAGTTCACCTGTGAGTGTCGTGGTGTGCAAGTGGTGCGGTAAAATGGGCGACCTGACAGACTTCCAAAGTGGCATGATCGTTGGTGCCCGTCTGGTTGGAGCTTCAGTGACAACAGTGGCGACCATTGTGGGGGTATCGACAGGCACTGTGTTCAATGTCACGAGGGCATACACAATGCATGGGCAAACAACGTCTGCAAACCACAACAGTGGTTGAAAGACAATCCTGTCCGATAGGGACAGGAGGGCATTAAAACGGATTGTAGCAGCTAAAAAGAAGACCACTGCAATGAAAATTACGTCTGAACTCAATACAGAACCCGGTTTCATCAAAAACAGTGCGACGGGAACTTCATAAAATGAAAATTCATGGCAGGGCCGCGATCGCCAAACCTCTGGTAACAGTAGTAAATGCTAAGCGGCGTATCCAGTGGTGCAAGGACCACAAGGAGTGGACGCTTGATCAGTGGAAACACGTAATGTATTCCGATGAATCGACCTACACCTTGTTTCCAACAACCGGTCGTGTTTAGGTATGGAGAACACCGTCGCAGGCCTATGATCCAAACTGTCTGCGCCCAACTGTAAAGCATGGAGGTGGTTCTGTTACAGTATGGGTAGTGATATCGTGGTTTTCTATAGGTCCCATCATAGCCATGCATGAAATGATGAATGCTAAGGCGTATGAGGCCATTTTGGGGGACCAGGTTCTACCCATGGCCCACACATTGTTCCCGGATGGTGATGGCATCTACCAAGATGATTTGGCATCCTGTCACGCTGCAAAAACGGTGCAATCATGGTTTGAGGAGCATGACCAGGAGCTATCACACCTCCCCTGGGTCCCACAATCACCAGATCTGAACATCATTGAGCCATTGTGGTATGTGTTAGAAAGGCGTGTTCGGTCTCATCACCCTCCACCATCATCCCTTAAGGAACTGGAGCATGTTTTGGAGGAAGAATGGTACAACATTCCACACACCACGATTCATGAGCTGTATACGTCCATTCCACTTCGTATCCAAGCTGTTTTGGACGCAAAAGGAGGCCCCAAACGATACTAGGTATGATTTTCACACTTTTTCAAACGTTTTAGATTTTTTGCCCAACCCCTATATATATATATATATATATATATATATATATATATATATATATATATATGGGAAAGTGTTCATATTTCGGGTGGTGTCCTAATTCCGGGTAGTCTGTTGTTTCACTTGGATTGTGCTGCATTCTGCATATGCTACTGCTAATGTGCGTACCAGAAGGCGTCTCAAAGCCGATCCAAGTGAAACAAAAGACTACCCGGAATTAGAAAACCACGCGAAATATGGGCACTTTGCCCTATATATATAAATCACAGCCATATTCAATCCACTAGTGGATGAGGCCTCTTCATAAGGGGGGAGTTGGTCTACTGCTCCCACGTTGACCAGACGGGTTGGGAGAGGAGAACCGAAGCTCCCACTGCCTTTTCTTCACAGCAGTTCCCCAATTGTCCTCACGATGTTGGGTCAACACGATTCCATCGGGAATCGAACCCGGGACCGTTCATATATATATATTCCCGGTGGGGGTTCAAAAATTTCGGTGTTGACCCAGCATCGTGAGGACAATTGGGGAGCTGCTGTGAATAAAAGACACTGGCGATCACAGTGAGAGCTTCGGCTCTCCTCTCCCAACCCGTCTGGTCAGCGTGGGAGCAGTAGACCAACTCCTCCCTTCGGGGAGAGGCCTCATCCACTAGTGGATTGAATATGGCTGTGATTTATTATATATATATATATATATATATATATATATATATATATATATATAT
>JAGDQP010042827.1:0-16420 GCA_022664845.1 Lepisma saccharinum
TATCACTATCAAAAAGAGCGAATGACCAAAGGTATTGGCAATGGTTGCCAAGAATATTCCTAAAGGGTAAGTAAGTGCTCACGAACCATATGTAGACTGAATTATCTCAAAACGAATTTTTGGCGTTTGGTCTAGTGATGCATAACGCTGTCCATTGATGTAAGCAAAATATCTTAATTACGAAACTATGAATATTATTCGAGCTAGAATGGAAAATGATCAATAAAAGTATTCTTACACTATTGGTTATTGGCCAGCGTTCAATTAAACTACATTTAAGTTTTAGTATTATTGGAAGCTTCCTTCCTTTTTATTGTTATTTCAAGTATATTCATTCGTGATAACCAACCCTTTTTTGGCATTCGTCTTTTCGGCAGTCGCTCTTCTTGTAATTCGATATTTCGGCATTTGCCCTTTTGGTAGTCGCTATTTTTGTCATTCGCTCTTTTGGTATTCGCCCTTTCGATAGTCGCTCATTTTGTAATTCGCCCTTTTTATTCGATCTTTTAGGCATTCGCTCTTTTGTCGTTTGATCTTTTTACATTCGATCTTGTGTCCTAGAACCCGTTTGATATATTGGATAGAGCGTTGGACTTCTGATCAGAAAACCCGGGTTTGATTCCCACCCATCTCACATTTTATGTAGTTTTTTCAAATAACTGTACATAATTTTATGTATCAATAATTGTTCTCTTTTGCTTTCTTTTGTATTTTTAATATTTAACATAATTCACGGAAATAGGTTAGATAAGCCAGGTTAGATTTGTTTTATTAGGCGCGATGCAAATACCAAAAGTTATAATTAATAACAGTTTTCCCATCTTCTCTCTTCTCATACAGTACGTAGTTTACCAGCTACTTAACAGATGCCACAACGTACTTCTGGGGATCCATCTGTACTTGCAATCTCTCTTGACAAAACTATGAACAGAATCACTATTTATAAAATGATCCCTTCTACAGAAACGTGACCACAGGTTACAGAGGCACTTATTTAAAACTTGAACTGAGTGATCTCGATTTACTAGCGCGTTTTCAATGTACTTCCTCTGAAAATCGCAGGCTGTTTTCAAATTTATTACCTTCCTCCATTTAAAAAAATCACGCTAGCGTCTGAACCAAAGCATATAAAGAAACTGATTTCATATTTCAGTTCAGCGACCTAGATTTAAAAGGTTATTTAAATCTAGTGATTCTGAAGCCAGCAGGTCCTTTTCATTTTTTTAGGTTACTCCAGTCAAAGGATTCACGGTTTGCATTTCAGTACCATGTCATTGGGTCTGCACTAACTTTACACTATAAAATTATTATTGCTGGTTCATTGGTTGATTTTGTGTCCAGTTCTGCTTTTATCTGTTGATTTTGTGTCCAGTTCTGGTTTTATCTGTTGATTTTGTGCCCAGTTCTGGTTTCATCTGTTGATTTTATGTTCACTACTTGTTTTCATTTGTGCTAGTGCTGGTTTTATTTGCTGATTTTGTGCCTAGTGCTGGTTTTGTTGGTACGTTTTGTGCCTAACTCTGGTTTTGTCTGTTGATTTTGTGCCCAATGCTGATTTTGTCAGTTGATATTCTACCCAGTGCTGGTTTATCGGTTCATTCCGTGCCCAGTGCTGGTTTATCAGTTGATTCTGTGTCCAGTGCTGGTTTTATCAGTTACTTTTGTGCTTAGCGCTGGTTTTGTCGATTGATTTTGTGCTCAGTGCTGGTTTATAATTCGATTTTGTTCCCACTGCTACTGTAATGTGTATTAACACGTTCCACTTCTTTAAGCAAACATTGTACCTTTCCTTTAATTTAAATTTAATTTATCTGCTATGGGCTGAACAGGCAACTAACATAGTAAACAGGCAATGGCCCTTTGATTAATGCTTAACAGGGGACAAAGGTGAGAGATCATTGAATTAAATTGCACTTATTTAGAGTACTTTTGGCTCAGGCCAGGATAGTGTAAGAGTGAGAATGTTTGAGGAAAGTTCACCAGGTCGTAGTTTGACAGTACCATCCCAGCAGTTGTCTGGTGTGACTCAGGAAAAACATTGGAGAACCTTCCAGTTACTGATCCAACGCTGTGCCAACTGAGCTATGGCCGCTCGGAAATAGGAAAATAGCTGGCAGGACATTAGGTACCAAACCGGTGGTTGCCTGGTTAAGACTAAGGAAAACTTTTTTAAAGATGATGTGCTCCAGGACTCGAACTTGCGTGACTTTCCAGTGCCGTTTCCAAGTTCACAACCGTAACTACTACTAGACTTTGAGAGTTGGGTGTATATTTGCTTTCTTTGGCTACGTTAGATTTACTTGTGATTCAACTAGAATATGTCCCCAGAATATATTTGTAGAAGGCTCATACTATTGAAACAGACTTTTCTTAAGCAAGAAGAAAAAGGACAGATAAAGGAGACCAATTCGTCTACTTGTACCAACCAGCAAAGGAAAACGAATGGAAACATGCTTCCCGTGTAAAAGGAAATGTTAGAACAGCATCTCTGGAGAGATCTTTACTCAAGGGAGGAAGAAAAGAATAATGTAATCTTGACAAAAAGATGAAGTAATATTTGTTTACTAACCGCGTGGTCTCCTTCGAGAAAAGGGAAAGAGATAACAAGAAAGCATCAAAGAACCGACTGCTGGTTGAACAACCTGAATAATGTTTTAACAACAAAAAACGATCTCATATAAGAAACTTGTGCATCGTCTCTTGAATGGTAGATCCCCAGAAGGTAAACGGATATTCACCATTTTTTTTTTATTTGACTCCTTTTAAAGATTACAAATGGTAGATGGTGCACTGGATAAATGGATAAAAGGTAGAATATTTTGAACGAAGAACACTAGATGAACTCCAAAAGGAAAAAGCAACACTTACTGTATACAAAACCATTACCACATATGTACATTGCCATTGCCACAGAAACTACCAACTGTTTCGAAATATTTGAACACTTCTAAGGACTTTTAAGCACTGTTCTTAAGGAATGAGTGCTTTCAAAGTTTCGTAGGCTAATGAATCGCTCATTGGTTGGAACATCACTCATCTAGCTTTAAATGTATTGTTTTTCTCATTACTATTTCACCGCTATTATTGTTATTATCAATAGAATAATAGAAATTTGATCTGACATAATATAACCTAATATTTCCTTTCTTATCTAACCTAATAACAGCAATTTAAGAAATATTCGAAAGCCATGAATTCGAAATTGTCACTGAGACGTGGCGCTTCTTGTTCATGGGAATTGTTGCAGATGGGAATTGTCACGCCCGATTCTGAACCTTCTTTCTTACATCACGTTACCTTAGAACGTAGAAGTTTCGAGAATGGTAGCCTCCAGAAGGTAGACGCGTCTAGAACTGTCCACTGGACTGGGTTTCCGCCAAGCTTTTCAGTTGGAGGGATGTAAAGTCAAAATTGGGAGGGTTTTGGACGGTTTCTATCGATTTTTCACTGCAAAATTTTTATAGTTGGGGGTGTTGAGGAGAATTTGGGAAGTAATACTTCCAACAGGATTTTGAGGGGGGTCCGACGGAATCACTGCCACTGGATTACAGTAGCCCTCAAAATTGACTACATTTTCCGTATTAGTAAAAACTGACAATATCGCAAGAATTATTTGGCGATTGGCACATTTTTAGTGTAATAGATAACCGACTAATGTCTTTGGAATACGCGACACTGCAGTTAAGAATGACTTTAATAAATGCAGACGTTTAAACCAAAAGGTAAGAAAGATTAAAGTCAAAGCTGATAATTCCAAAGTCTTTATTAGAATTCTTCTAACATGTACCGAGGAGAAGCACGTCCTGCGAATCAGTACTTTATACTAACGTTGCAATTGCAAGTAGTTTGAGCTTCACGAAATCAGAATGCAAATGTGACTATGAAAGTGTGACAGTTAAAACTAACTTCAACAACATTATCAGATGAGAATGGTATACTTTTCTTTTCAGCAAGGGACTATGAGTTGTTGTTATTCAAATATTCATGCATTATAACAAGCGAAGGGAAAACTAGCTACCTTTAAAATTAACGCAAGAGAACTTCGTAGTTTTAATTCACCTGGTTTGTTTCGTACGTGAATATCGTAGGAGTCATGCAGGTGGGATCCTTGAGGGCATTTTAAAACTAAATTATAAAGTAGTTGTAGCCTGTTATTTGTTCACTTTTGTTTGTAACTTTTGTACAGCAATAGAGAAAACTTGTTCTGGTAAATTTAGTTAATGGCATTGCCCCACTAGACCTTATTAATGTTTGGTACTGAAAAGTTAAAATGCTTCTGGCTGCAAATAGACATCCCTTTTAGAAAACTACTGGAACATACAAGTTAGAGACGCAAAACATGGTCTACTTCATATTGCGGAACTTTTGTGGTTAATACTGCATAACTTATGTTATTGATGAATAGAGACCTAAGTTAAAAGTCAAATTACTACTTCAGAGGAACTACTTCGAATTCTCTATCTAGCAGCGTATGGAAAGTTGAATACTAATGGTGCTGCTGGAATATCAATTTTTGTTTTTATGGCTTATTTTAAAATGACTATATGTAAATCTTAAACAAAGCTGGTACCTTTCTATCTGCTGTTCTGAGCCTGTCTTTGTGTGTATCCACACTGCTGGGGTCTATGCTTAGGACCTAACCAGACTCGGTGACACGGAAGGCTTAGTAGAGGTTTTATTATTTCCTTAGCATACACTGTTGCGTTTGAAGAGTGCTTCTTTTACCCTTTCCTTAGACGCTCTGTCGCTTTTGTTATATGTTTTGACGTTTCTTGAAGTTATACGTTCTAACGTTTCAGTGTTTATACGATTTGTCGCATTTGGTAGACGTTCTATCTCATTTGGTATACGTTCTGACGTTCTTTTAGAGTTATACCTTCTGACCTGTACCTTTGATTGCTCGGAAAATTATACAACCTGAGGGTTATACGTTCTCACGTTTCATTGTTTAGACATTCTGTCGCATTTGGTATAGGTTCTGACGTTTTCTAGAGTTATACGTTCTGACCGCCCCTCGTTTCTTTCATGAGGTGACTGAGATAGGGGTTTTACCACAGGAGAACGTCCTGAAAATTTCCTAACTACAGTAATGACATATGGAAATAGTCTCATATCCTCCCCGCTCCCACTAAATACCCCCAGGAATGTGCAAGTAATCGTCCACTGAGGTAGTTGTATAATGTGCGTCATTAATCAATATTGGATGACTGGATTACAAAGTCATTTTGATCATTTGGTTCAAGACCGAGTCTCCGGGTCACTCAGGTGAAAATATGGTCAAATAGGATCTTCGGGTTAGGTTTCGGACCGGGTCGCTGGATCAAAAGTGACCTGATTTCGGCACTGCACTCTGCACCCAATCTTTGCATGAATACCATAGTTTGGCCAGAAGATGATCATAGAGTATGTACCAAACAATTTGAAATGTATGGAGCATTTCTGTCCCATTCATTTTAACTTAACTAACGTCTCCTATTTGGTTATGAAATCAATGGAACTTCTGTATAATTTGCATTGCATATATTTAAAGAGATGATTTAATTTTATTTGACGCTGCTCTGAAAGAGCGGGTTTATGAACTAGCTGTAAATATATTTATAAGCAATTTCAAAACTGCTATAGTAAGTACCATTATTGTAGAGGAATTTTTAGTGATAAGTCCGATATTGGGCGCAATGCCTTTTTTGTGTGTGTTGGATACAAGACTGTATCAAAAATTTGCAGGACTAGTTATGCAGCACGCCAACAGTTGCCAGAACAATATTGCACTCGTAACGAGAGTGCAATATGACTCGTAGCAAGGCAATGTGACAAGTGACATCGCAATGTTAATATCATGAGTTGTTGTAGTGGAGTTTTTGTAATCACGTGTGTGTATCATAGTCTATGATCACATCATGCACAGAAACGTGGAACAACGAGTCAACGTAAAATTTTGCGTTAAGCTCTACAAATCTCAGTTTCTATATCAGCTTTTGTTTTCTCCAAGTGCTATAATGTTTCATTGAAAGTTTTGATATTTTCTTATTTTAATTCATTTTTCTTATATTTCGAGTGAAACATGATGAAATTGATTCAAAGTTCAAAAGATATGTCTAGTCAGGGTTTAGTTGAAACAGCGTACATTTCTAAACTGCAAACTAGCAGTTAAAATTAGTCATCAATCCAGAAAGATACTAAAATCACTTTTATTAACTGTATTCAGCTAATGTGCTATAAATTCAATTTTGTTGAGAAAGCAAGGGGGAAAAGAATTCTTATTGTCAGTGTTATCTATTGGAGCTCTCAACACAATGTCAATATACTCTGTTCTTTTAGGAAACCTTGGACAAGAAAGGAAGATATGTACTTGAGGATTCAGATCACAAAGTGCGTCTGAGAGAGGCCCAGAGGTAAATCTCTCATGGTCTTATTTAGTCGTCCAGATTTTGTACCTAATTTTGTTACCATTGAGGAAGAAAAGTAGAATTTAGGAGACATAGGGAACACGGGTATCTAATTGGAACTTAATGAAAGGCGAACGTGTGTCAAATTTCAAGAGAGGCAACAAATATTGATTAAATGTATGTACACTGTTTTTTTTTCGGACCTCTTCCTAAATCCTGAATCAAAGATGGTTAGAGTTAAGTCTATTTTGTTCTTGTAATCGTTACTTGTTGATGACCAAACTCTATCAACTTTTAGACAACAGTTTCACTAATAGAAAATACTACCTAGGTATTTGAAAGACGGATGGCTTTACAATATGCAAATTCATAATCCATGGATACACAGTTTCACGTTTTAGATGAAAGATTTTGTTCTGATTTTCGATATCACCAATGTTATCGAAGAGTTTGTGTAATTAAAAAATACCTCACACTAATACTTTTCGAACAAAATAGCTCTTTTCATCTGTTACAACAATGAATGTTATAATTACAAACAAACGTATATCAAAAGATTTCTATTTGAACTGAAAACCTTTTAGACCGAAATGTACTCATTATTCAGTTTATTGACATTTTTAATTCTGTAGAAAAACTGTGAGTTAAAATTTAAGCTTAAGATGAATCGTTCATATTACATAATTAAAAATCTGTTTGTGTGTGGAAAGGTGCTAAATATTTACTCAACTAATAACATTACAATAAGGTGTAATTTATAAATATTAAATCAATGAAGATGTAAATAAATTATACGCAGAAAATAAACTGATTCTGAAAATATTTTAAAAGTAGCTCTACATAATATTGATATTTCTCGCAATGTTTCCGTGCATGGCGCTGTGAGGTGCACTCAGCCTCCTATCAAACTGAATGGTAGGCTACTGCTGGGTACCTTGGGATGGTAGTGACAATCGATCGTGGGCCTAACTAATCCACCTCACTTCGTACCGTAGGTCGGGAATAGGTGTAGCGGTACCTTCACATCCCCCATTCGCAGTTCACAGCTCGTGTGACTCGCAGACGAAATAGATTTACCTTTATTTGATAGTATTGTACATTTTGGATGTAAGAAAGCTATTTTTCCATAGCTTTGATGTAGCTAGACAAGTGCGTCACATCTGAAGTATCCTAGGAAACAGGTTCTTTTATCAAAAACTTTAAATCCCAGAACAACATAGTTTGCCAGTTATCAAGAACAAAGAACAGAACAACATAGTTTGCGGATAGCCTATCGAATGAAGTTACCAAGTCCGAGATCTAAACTCTACGCACACACAACGTTCCTCCATATTATATGCAATATCGAAAAATTACGACTAAAATACAATGTCAATGCATTGACAAAAAACAAACACTTTTGCTTTGCATCTTAATGCAACTGCCGTACAAGCACCCAGTATCTTACTACTGTACCCCATCGTACCTAAGTACTTCATCATACGTCACTACTTACACATATTCACATTCCACCGTTACACGATACTTCCTAATCATAGTGAACACGAGCTAATCTCCAAACTTGTCGATACACTGGCAGTCTCCTGGAATCTGAGCTGAACGAAGTTGACAAAAAAATCATAAACCCTTCAATTTCAAAAAACAATATTCAAGCAAAGAATGCTTACAGGGGATTGCGTGATCTTGAACGTTCAGAATAGCACGAAATTGTGCTTAAAATATAAATCGCACATTCCGAAAACAGTGGTATGAGAAATTTGCATGCAAAACTGCGCGTCTTACCACGAAAGACATTTGAATGATCGTCTATTCAAGGTCTAAGAGAGGACCTTTGGTAATGTGAAGAAACAAAATATCGATAAAAGAGGACCAAAAACATACATATTGCGATGTTGTGACCGATTGCTATATTTCCCTCCACTTAAAATAATTACGCTATCTGAACAACAAACCGTTTCCACTAACCTGATAATGTTGCCCCGCTATTCAGTCCTGAAAGTGCAGGTGTGGGATTTCAATGAAGTGGTCAAAGCAAAGTGTAACAGAACAAAATGCACATCTGACTAAAAACACTGTTTCACATTCAACAGCACTTCTGCATTCAAGCAGTCCAATATCAAACGCCACACTAATTTCACTAATGACATATTGGTATGTCAATGTCATAACTTGCCTTTTGCCAAGCATATTGTAACATAGAATTGTACTTCAGTGCAAAAAGTTGATTGTATAGCACAGAGTGGAGTCTGATGATGAAATGACGATCTTGTAACTTTACTTGTGGTTTTTCACATTGCAGTATTACAAAATCAACGATCCTTCTCACCTAGAGCTTATATTGCCGAAATAAGTATACATCAAGAGGTTAACAATACTTTGTTGTCTTCGGTGGCAATATCTTGAGCGTAACATCCTTGTTCGGAAAACTTTCATCTGACAATGTACAATCTTTATGGCCTGACCAGGAATCACACAGCTCCTCGCATCGTCACGTATATGTTCATCAAGGACGGAGTTAGAAAACTTTTCATATGCTATTTCGCCATTTTGCCACTTTTGCTTGCCTCCACATGAATGTTTCGTGGACATGTTGTTTCAAGTTTCTTTAAAACATTTGAGCCAAAAGTACCTTGAGGTTCTTGGAAACAGATATAGAACTTGTAGCTAATCTTCCACTCATTGATAAAGCCACATCAATTGTCTAGCTTTGTGTGGAGCTATGCACAGACTGCAACACACCAGATGTAGTTTTCTCGCCTCTGTGAGATAGTGTTGACAATTAAGACATTTCATAATTAAATTGGCTTTGGTCACTGTTCCAAACATTTTTTATGTTCATACTCCTGTCTGTTACATATTTGTTCACTTCCTCCACAAACTCTTGTGCCTTCTGATGTTACTATGATCTTCTTGTATGCCCTTACTTGTGACGAACGTAGTAATACGCCTGGAGTAAGTGCTATATTCAGCCTTAAGTTTGTTGAAAAAAGTAATCGAAGCTGTGAAATTGTAAGGAACAACCACTTTAGATGCTTCTAGTACCCTCATTTGCAGATGCCAAAAGTGAACAGCAGATCCATACGCTCTTGACCTATCAAATTGTGGCATTACATAGTCTTTTGTAGTTTTTAATTGTGACAGTCTCTTTCCCTTGAAGTGAGCTCGATCTCGTCTTTTTCTAGTCATAGAATCTAATATTACCTTGCAATTTGATTTACTTTGAATGTTCTTACCAGGTATATCACCTCATAAGTTTGCTATAGGAGTTGAAGCCACGATTGTAATAGTCTTCATATGTTCTCCAATACGTTGCCATCAATATCTTGTAATATACTGGCCCTCGACATTTTGGGTGGAGATGATTCGTACTCACTTTAACTTGCAGGTTCCGGTTGCTCTGCAGAAGCAATTCTGGTACTGCTGGACGGATAAACTTCAGGTACGGGCTCTTCCTGTCCTTCAAAATCACTATACCTATCCAGCGTATCTTCATGCATTTCTGCGTCATCCGCATTTGTGAATTATTATGATATACAACATATTCGCGAACTCCATATCCTCGACTCCGATTACGTTTCCATATTCAGCACGTCGCAACTTTGCCTCTAACAGTTTGACAATATTCATGGAATTAATTCGCCTCGTGATACCAATGTACACTCTTTACACTCTAACCCACAACCGAACACTCCGAAAGAAGGCCTCCTACAGCAGCTATACTATTCACACAACTAGAGTAAGTACTTGTTCATGCAAGTACAACATGCCACCGTCGAATAGCGCCAGCAGACAACTGCTGCGTTTTGCATAGGAATGACTCATACTATTATTTTTGGGATGAACTATTTATATTCTAAGCACATTTTCGTGTGGTTATGGCGTTCGAGGTCACGCACATCCCTTGTAAGAATTTTTCTCTACCTTACGCAGGTTCACAATCCGAATCTCAATAACAGTCGCAATGTCACCCTGCATAATGTTCATTTCCCTGCTACTTAATCGTGCCATGTATCTTCGTTTATATAGTCATGAATTAACAGAGTCCAAGCTAACCACATCAACTCGGAGTCACTCCTGAACAAGAGATAACCTCACATTCGTTCCACTATATCATCTCCCAAGTATTGTGCTGTTGAGAGCATCGTGCGACCCATTTCCATCTTCACAACCCCACCTAGTAGTATGATTATTCAGCGAACTCATAATATTATCACATCGTTGCTTATGATTATGAAATGAAGATAATAAAGATTAACAGGCATCTCTTTACCTCCACTTCCAATTTTGACGAAACCACATAAAGTAATCTGCTTACCGAGAAGTATGTAGATTTATATCCTAATAAATGTATAGTATACGCAAGAATCATTGTACGTTCATTTCCCTTATCACATACATAACGTCCAACCTTACTTGAAATAGTCCTGACGAACAATTCTACATATTCGGACCAGGAACATTTTGAGTAAGGTCACGATTGTATTCAACGAATTGTCCTTCTAATAATAATAACGAAGTTCCTTGTGGGGGCAAGATGGGGTAGTTCCATGACACTGTATATTCTTGGTTCAAGAATCTACATATCCCAAAACTTTCTATCTGACAATTATTACCCCAGGGTTTTCAGTTTGGGGTGTAAAGTAGAAATTTGAAAGTTGTAAATAAAGTTTTGCACATTTCCTATCGATTTTTCACCGCAACAATTTTAAAGTTGAGGGGTGTTGTCGAGAATTTAGGGGGTGAAACACCCCAAGGGCGTCTGGCGGAATTACTGCATTATCATATATTGGTCAAGCTGTTTTGTATGTATGTTAGAGATATGTCACTAGAGCGAACTGATAAGCAGGAAGCTGAAGTATATATTTGTATTCTTTTAGCTAGTATGATAGATATTTCACTAATAACAACTACAAAAAGAACTAAAATTTTAAAACTTTAAATTATTTCTAAACGTTTCAGTAACGCAAATTGTTATTCTTCAACATTATAAGCAGCACGGTTATAATAACGCACCTTTAACAGCTGTAAATATTCAACTGTAGAGCGTTGGCATCGTATTCGGATTTTCCTGGTATCGACCAGCTTTCTGGTACCAGCTATCCTACGGTTTTTCTTGAGTCACACCATGTAGATGCCGGAATGTTACCTTCCAACTAGACCTTGACTGACTTCCTCTTCCAATATCATCTCTCCTACCTTATTCCGACCATAGACAAAGATGTCTAAAGGCCACAAATAAAATTCAATAACAGTTATCTTAGGAATAGTTCTCTAAAAACAGTGATAATATTACAATGTGAAGAACTATGAGACAAACTTATTCAAATAGAGCAGTTGTAGCTCATTAGAAATATACCTGTTTCATTTTTTTTAATCTAAGAGCAAAATACTTTTATTTTCATCCAGAGGCATTTTAACTTTTGATTAATGAACACTAATGAGTTGGAATGATGTAGCATAATTAACAAAATTTCAGTGAAACAAATTCCTCTACTTGCTACATATTGTTACTAACAAAGGGATGAATATTCAGGCATCAGCTGCTTGACATATTAGTTTTAAAATGTCCCAGAGGATGCAAGTACTTGTATATTGTGACAGATACAGTCAAAGTGGAATGTAACGTGCAATTCTCTTATATAAACAGTAAGAGTACATTTCCACTCTGTTTCTATTCTTGTGTGCTGAGTGAACACGTACTACAAAAACAATTCACCTGTGTTATTTTAAGCTTATACACTTAAACACACACAACTCTCATGTACAAATACATACGTACTGTTACTAGCTCATAAGCAAACGTTCTGATGGGGCCAAAAAAAATATTACTTTTCACCCATCATTTTTAGGTAGATTTCGAAGAAAAATCTACCTATTGAGATCGGTACGATATATATATATATATATATATACAGGTGTATATATATATATATTAACACCCTAGCGGCCATAATTTTGAAGATATTTGAACCAAATTTTAATATGTTATTTCTAGGCTTAATAGGTCGGTTGAGTTCGTTAATGAGCAAAATCGGTCGCCATCTTGGATCCAACATGGCCGCCCAAAGTCCTATTTTGCACACTGTTTGAGCTGGATAAATGAAATTTTACTTGAAGGTATACCATCACTAGTAGGTCACGACAATATAAGAAAACTTTCAAAAAGTTGTCAACTTGGATCCAAAATGGCCGCTCCAAAAACCCAATTTCCAAATCATTGAAGGTAGAGAAACAAAATTTTCTCAGGAGGGTGCAGATGGACACCATGGTGATGTAGTGCTGCAGAGAGATTTTGGTTAAGATAAAGGAGGCGCATCCTCTCAAAAGCACTTAAGTTGGGGGCGAACTCCCTATGGGGGTCTGGGGGCAGCGCTCCCAGCGAAACAAAGCAGTATATATATGTATTGTGGGGTATCGTTGAACAGCTCTTGATGAATAATCTACAAATCAATAAACAGTTTCTCGATAGCTCTCATATAAGGCGAGATTTGAATTTTTGATCTACCTCAGCCTGTAGGCCTACCGAAAGGGATTTTTTAAAATGCGTTCCTATAAATGAACGCAGTTGCTTAGAGAAATATCAATTATATAAAATTCAAAATCTGTCTGCGAAACACAGTGAAGGTAAAATCTGGAATCATCCGGTTAATTTTGACCCTTCTCCCAGTACAACAGCATGGGTCTCACATAGTTCCCATGTGGAACCCACATCGTCCGTGTCGATCAATACTGGCCCATTTTAGTCCACTTGATACGATGTGACCCCGTATAGGAATTACGTGAGTGTGCCCATAAACAATAAGCGTACTTTAGCTTACTTGATACGATCTGAGCTCCACTTCGGAATAGGTGGGTGTGCTCATAAAGAAATGAATTCATTTGTTTTGCATGAAATGTATTGATTTCCTGTGAAAGGACTTTAACCATTCTCTTTAAACGTACGCCAGTAGATAACCAATCGAAGTAATTTAAATTTATGCCTTGGAAGTTCGTAAAACGCTGTCTCTGCCGCTCTGTAGTGTATAGTTTTGGTCGGTACTTACCACTGGCAATTTCGTCTAGTAGGTAAGAAGCTGGACTTGTAACTGAACGACTCCTGTTCACGACCCTCTTGAACCCGTTTTTCCTTTACTTATATTTAGTATCCCTCAAAATTGAATGATGTCCGGCATTTATCACTCAAGTAACTGAAAATTTCAATGCAGCTAGGTTGTCTAAACCTTTTCAGGAATATTTTTGACAATTTTAGAATTTAGATGAACAACAATGTGGCTCCCACCTGGGGCCCATGTCAGCCATCAATATGGGACCCCACATCGAAATTTCATATTGGCCCACATTGACCAACATGCTGATGCTACTAGAGACTTTTTATATTGGGGTCCCACCTTCCACTTCTGCCTCTTTGCATCCTTTCCACAAAGCAAGTTGTGTACCTTTTAGGGCATGCAGCGCGAGTAGTTTCGCTCTCCTTACCTTGGGGCAGGCTTGTCCGTGGGGGATTCTTGGATTGCCGGCGTTACGACACTACAAGAAGCTCTTATGTTCCTTCAGTCTGAGACTTCGAGTGTTTCGGGACGGTCATTGACCAGGCGTCCAGAATGTTCTCCTAGGCTCTGCTCCTAAGTTTGGAACATTTTTGCTTGGGGGTTTCCTAACTACTATATTCTTTTTATTAGAAAAAAAAAATACATATAATACAAACTCACAAACAAACAAATAATTACGACACATAGACTGCACACGGACATCACAAACATGAACTTGGTTCGTTTCTGCCTTCTAGCTTCTTCTTCTTTCACTCCTGTAATAGAATTGGAAGGGATCAGGATAAGATGTGCGTAGGTTTTGGTGTATCCCACAGGTTTCTTTCACCCTCGTTTCCTTGCTAATTGTTGCTCCTATTCCTCTTCATCACTCATTGGTCTCCATTTTTTCACAGTTGTGGAGTTATTTTACTTTCAGAGTCTGTGCTTATTCCATTACTTGTTCTTGTTCCTCCTCCCATTCCCACTTTTAAGTACTTCTTCCTCTTGTACACCATACTCACACTCATACAATTGGCCAGATATCCAATTAAATCACATTCGTTCCAGGCTTCCGGAAAGTCAGCGTTTGTTAGTTATATATTTTGACATTTCCGCATTTTACTTTTACGCATTTCTAACTCTCCAACCATCTCACTCACACTATACACACTCACTCATCACCATCTCTTGTGACGTGGTTCCGTCTCAAAGCGCTTATAGTTTCACTGGATTCCAGCGGATCTTTTATACTTTATATTCCAGTTACTTCCGTTGGTTAGTTTGTTATTCTTGTTATGGCTCTAGTATAGGATCATTCTCACCACTCGCGGATGTCGCGGCTGCGACGCGGGTGTCCGTTCGCGGTCGCCCGTTTGTTCGTCGCATGTTTCTGATTAACAGCAGCCCATCAGAACTCATTTCCGTTGTTTTTCTTCTTTTCCTCACTGCGCGAATTTTTTCTTGTAATATGTTGAAACTTTATTTGTTAACTCCTGGAGGACTGTCACTAGTTCCGGTATCCGGTGTTCGCAGAACATCTGTGACAGATGTCTCCTCCAGGTGTATCTTTCCTTACGAACTAGGTTTTCTGTTTCATCGTACCTTAGTACGATGTGTTCTGGTGCAGCCACCACCCCGCATGTTGTCTTCAACTATCTTCATTTGTTTTAGTTTTTGTCGATAGGGGCCGTGACGAGTTACGAAGTGAATGAGAGCCCCGTAGATCTCCACGTCCATATCCAGCCTCTCAGCCGCGTCCGGAAAAATGCTGAACAGTCTTCTTCCTTTGTCTGTTTCTTCCCATAACTTCTGCCATGCACTGACTATTGTAGAGTTAATTTCCAGTTTATTTTCTGCCGAACTTGACAATGCATTTGTAGGGTAGACGTCGGCACTTGAAGAGTCTCGACCGGGATTGTTCTGTACGCACCAGACAAGCGGAGTATTAGTTGTCTCTACGATCTATTTATTATTTGTTTCTGCCTTATGTCATCCAGTCTATGGTTCCAGACACTGGCGGCGTATCCAACAACTGATCTTATAATGGCATCATGGTAAGTACGTATCACTTTAATTGGTATTTTAGGTCGTATATTGCAATATTTACTAATTTATGTGAATTATTTATAACTTTGTTTTTAATTGTGGTTGTATGCATTCAAAAATTTAGTTTCTCGCCCAGTATTATACCTAAGTATTTGAAGTTTCTTATTCTTTTGTATTGTCATTTACTTTTATCGCTGGTCCTCTGTTTATATTTAGACTTACTTTAAATAGTACGTATATTGTTTCTCTGATGAAATTGTAATTTACCCGGTTTATCATTACACTACGATGTCATTGTATTTATTACTTTCTTTGCTTTTGTTTATATAGTCAAACGACTGTTGATCACGGCCGCCAGGTTATCGGCTACTAGAGATAGTAAATACACATTAATAAGTAATTTATCGAAGACACTACTTGTTAGAAGCTAACAGATAAGTTCACTATGGCCGCCATCTTAAGTTAAAGTCGGCCATATTAAATCTCGTTCGATTTTATTAAGTGACAAGGCCGAAGTGTAATATATCAAGCTGGGCTCAAATTTTACCGGAAATATGTTTTGATGACTGTTTTTCCATAAACGTTTTCCGATCAGAGGGAACGAAATATTAGTTTCCTATGCGATAGTAAGTTTGGTGCCCTGTAAACATATTCTTTTTGAAACATTTAAAGGAATTAAAACAAAACGCATGTATAAATTGTACTGGGTCAAGGACGCTATCTATAAGGAATATACTATCATAGGCGCCATCTTCAAATTTTAATCCTAAATTTTTAAATACAATGATGGTCATGTGATATTTCAACTTGACCCCTTAACTCGCTTGAAATAACTTATATTCATTTTATAATCTACAATAAAAATACTTCATGTTTGTTAATGTCTCATTTTGTATGTGTGTGTGTGAATTTTTCATTGTAATATGTTATAAATATAATTTTATTTGTTTATTACATACG
>JAGDQP010042828.1:0-16420 GCA_022664845.1 Lepisma saccharinum
ATTTCGTATAGAGGTACATTATCAATAGTAGGTCAACATAATATTAAACAATTTATCCAAAGGCGTCATATTGGATCCAAAATGGCGTGCGTACGTTATAAATGCATTTTCCACACCGTTTCAGTGGCATTTGGAATATCGGCACATTTGGAAATAGTATTACCAAGTTTCGTACTTATTACTCTATTATGTAGGTAACTTTCAAAACCATTTACATGCTATTTTAGATAAACTGAACTGGCCATATAATTTGTTCAACAATAAATGAGGTTGCACGGTATCAAATGCTTTGCTGATATCTAAGGAAATTAAACCAATGTAGTTTTTTCCTTTAACGTCTAGTATGTTTCGCCACTTCGTGATTAATTCTAGTAGCAATAGTTAGGTGGATCGGTTCCTGCGAAAACCATACTGTTTCTCGGTTATGAGATTGTTACATTCTATATGTTCTTCTAACTGACTATCGACCACATTCTCAAGGACTCTACTAAGAGCTGGTGTTATAGAAATAGGCCTATAGTTGTTTATACTAGTGTGCGATCCTCCTTTGAATATGGGAGTGACCACCGCATGTTTCCAAGCGTCAGGAACTATACCAAACTGAAGAGAATGATTTATTATGTCCGTTAGTGATTCTGATATTCACGGTGCAAGAGGTTGTAATACACGATTATTAATACCATCAATTCCACAGCCTTTTTTAGCATCAAGTCCTGTGAGTACTTTAAAAATAGTGTTAGTGGAGACAGGTTTAAATTGAAATCGGTGTGTCCGGGGGAGTCATTATACATAATTGCCGAGTCATTGAACGTGGTGTTATTGTTGCGCATCCGATTTCCATTTAATTCATTACATATGTTGGACCCTATATTAGCAAAGTAGGAATTAATGAAATTCACAATTTCCTCCTTATTTGCTATTATTTCATTATTTACTTCTGTATACCCTTTTTCTCGCGCCCCGTGAGAAAGTCAAAGAGCCGATGTTGGTTGTTGGTAGTATACTGACCAGAATGAATTTGGTTCAAAATATACGTCCTTTTTGCTTGCTTTATTTCTTTTGTCACCCAGTTTCGAATCATTTTGTATTGATCCCATGAGCATGCACCCGTAGTCTTGGCCTGTTTAGGTAGGTAGGATAAATAGTTGCTATATGTTCAGGTGGTGGGTATCTGTTAATAACCTGAAGTGTTAAGACCTTATCATTTTCGTTAATCGTCCGGTACATTTCTAGTAAGTGATGGAGTGGTGAAAGACGATAGCGTGGTTGGATGTCATGTTGTGCATCTATGTGGATTGTGTCCAGAAGTGTTGGGTGAACCGTAGTCCAGCGTCTTGTTATATATTTTAGTCGTAATGTTTCCAGGTGTGCTTTGATTTCCGGGAACGTAAGACAATCATACAGCAGATATGTGGGACTTGGTAGTTCGATGTGGTATGCCATCGTTACAGCGTGTCTCTCCCATATTCGTAACCTTTTATAGAAATCTTTGTTGGCTGTAATCCAGGTGATATGACCATATGTGAAACATGGTCGTAAGAATATTTTGTACGTATGGAGGGTGATGTTTGTTTATAAGCCCCATGTAGTCCCTGTTAGCTGCTTCAGTAGTATTATTCGGTTATTTGCTGCTTTGTTGAGATTGCTGAGGTGAGGTTTCCAATTTAGCTTAATATCGAAAATGACTCCGAGGTACTTCGCTGATGTTGTCGCCCTTATAGGTGTGTGGTTGACATAGAGGTCAAGTTTGGTGGGATTTCGACGGACTCTTGTTTTTGTTTGCTGTATTACCAGTGTCTGGGTTTTGAGAGCGTTTATGGTGAGGTGCCACCTAAGACACCATGTGTGAAATTTATCTATAGCTGGTTGGAGCAGAGGGTTGATGTTTTGGATAGTGTTGGCACAGGCAGGAAAGCTGTACCGTCGGAAAATGTAAAGGTATGTACTGGAGAAGGTGGTATTGGCATGTGAGCTACATATAGGATATACAATAGGGGTGAGAGAGCAGAACCCTGAGGAACCCCGATATATGGAAATATTGCATAGGATTGACTATTGTCGATGGCAACGTATGCCATTCGGTTTGAGAGGAAGTGGTAGATTAGCCGTATATATGCTGGTAGAATTGAATTTGTACAGCTTATATATCAGACACTCTGGGATTCACTCTCAAACCAAACAATGTTTGATTTACTCTGGCAATCACTTTCAAACGCACTGTTCACTGTATTCAAAGTTACTGAAGATTCATTTGTAAGAGGTCACTTGTTCACTATAGTTCAACTCACTGAGGATACAATAGGATTTTCAAAATTAGTCAGCAACGAAGAGCTAGGAGATCTATATTCAATATCTGCAATGCTATGGCAACACGTTCTGCTTCTTCCACAGCAAAACAAAAAGCTGTCTCTTGAGCAGCTGTCACCGCACCACATTATAGTTTGCGAACTCATTCAACTGAAAGCTGTTTACCTGCAGCTATTACAAGGATACTGGGTGTACTGCGGGGAACCAATCTTGCTTTCAACGTCCAATGAGGAGGCACCTTCAGTTTTACGTGGAGGAAAAGTATCAGTTATATAATGAATACCTTTAAATTTCGATATAACAGGGCAGCGCGTTCTGCTTTTTCATATGTAATAGTAAATCTGTCTTTTAGTGGATCTCTGCACGACATCAAGTCTCGCAAGCTCATGATGAACTACACTAAGAATGAAAATACAACTTGCGTAGGTGTTGCTGACCAATCACGATATTCCTAGTCGCGTACACCAAATCAGTCATTTATGATTAGTTCTTTACCTAGTTCCAATATTTTGTTTCCCCACAGGAACGAAGTACATATTCAAAGTTTGCTTTTAAATGATTAGATCCAGAGTGAGTATTTATATATAAATGAAATATGTCATCTATATTCTTTGGATTTAATAACACATGATAAAACTATCGTTCAAAACCTGAAGACGGTTCTCTTCACTTAATGGACTTCCTGCAATTAAATATCTCATACACTCATGTTCACTTTTCTCCTTCTTCCAAAATGCACATAAAGAACAGTAAAATTTCTTCATTTTTCCAATTACGAATTGATTTTAGTATACACAGATGATAAACCCATTTTGAGCGATATCCACAAGAAGACTTCTCAGGCAAAGAAGATGGATTTACCAGTAATTTAACAATGGTATCTTTTTGCCAATCTCTGCCATGGTTACAGATAGCCAAAGATTTACATTTTAAGTACATTTCCGTACACCTGCTTCCTCCTCCAAGCATCAGCGGATCCGAAAAAGAAAAAATCCTTTAATTCCTTCATGTGTTAAAATAACAGGTTTTATCTTGGTCCTACAATTCCACCAAACATCAGAGATGTGAAAGAAAGAAAACTAAAAGTGACGAGCCCTAGTATGTTCGGGACATCAAAGAAAATTTTCCTCAAGCGTGACAAATGTGAAGGAAACCAAAAGTTGTTAAAATAAGGAAATGCCAATCAAAATATATTATTCAGTCGAGCATAAAGAATGCGAAAGAAAAGGTTTTTTTTTTCAGTCAATAGGAAGTAGTGAACACCTGTTTCTTACAATATCAATTCCAGGAAAAGCTATTGTTCAAATATATCAAGTCTTAGCATCAAAGAAGGAAATGCAATTTTAGGGAACCACTGTTAATCAATCTATTGTTCACTCGAACATCAAGGGATGCGAAAGAAAAAAGTAACACCTGCGTACTAACAAGTCGTAGCTTGTTCCAACAGATGGCCAAGGAGTTTCTCGAAAAGCCTTTGTTCTAAATAATAAGTTCTATCTTGCTCCTACAATTCCCAGAGAAGCCTTTGTTCATAACAAGGTCAATCTATTTTCCATTCAAACATAAAGAATGTGAAAGAAAAATATGCCATTGTTCGCTGAAGTAAAGTTCTAGAAATTCCAACGAACATCAAAGATTGAAAGCAAAGAAAATTCAAACTAACCAGTCGCGGCATGCTCCGACTTGTGACCTACTTTCTACACCTGTAGTTTAATTAATTGTACAAGTGATGTTCTCCATACAAGTCACGGGACACGTCTGCCCTGCGTTGACGGCGAACGCTTCGGTATTCAACGTCTTCATGTTTTCGTCTGAAAATAAAATGCTAATCCCTTCTACAATTACATTTGATATTCCTTAATAAAGTCAATATCAAAATCTTATAATTTAATAAATTTAACTTATAATATTACCCTGTACCACTCTAACCGGGTCAGCGGACTGTAGCGGCGGCGGGCAGGTGCTGGTAAATATAAAAATCTCCGATTTCATCATTTTATTCATTCATTAATTACATCAATAATAAAATCGTTAAGGAAGACTACAACCAACCAAACTTAGGTTAGGCGCGGAGGCTACGATCTCCAATGACCATGGATAAAACCATACCTCACCCTACCTCTTCCACAACTACCAATCACAGGTTTTTCTCGACTCTGACGTCATACATTTTCAACCATCAGAGTCCAGGAAAATCCCGAGAAAGTTGGTACTATACTACTAATGTCCCTATTCACCTAATTATTTCTATTTATTCCATTTCACTGTATCGTCATGCTTATTTATCTACACAAGATCGTAGAATTTCCGTAAATTTTGAAATAAAAAAATCTATCATAGTATCAATATACATATATATATTTTTTAAACTCTCATAGGCTTAGGTTTAAGGTGTCACTTAGGCTTAAATACGTGTCCATGACCCAAGTAAACTTAGATGTATCACTGAAGTCCATAACCTAGTTAGTGCATTCACTTGCATTCGGCGTATGCTCAGTAGGGTTATGACTTTTGATACCTTTTTTTAAAAAATCTCATGTTCCTGTGTCATAGATCGATGAATTTTCGTTCAAAAGCAATGAAGAAGGCATTAATTTGATTTTCTTTGTGAAAAAGGTCACCCCCAAACCAAAAATTTGATTTTACCATATACGTGTATAGGGTAAAAAAAATCAGAATACTTTAGAACATAATTTTTCATTTCTATTGATGACGTTGGATATTCCATAGGTAGTATTTGTAATGTTTAACAATGTAGTGCTATAGCAACAGTGATGTATTTAGAGGGATTTTCGGGGGAAGGGGTGAGACCCTACCATAAATTTGAATTTTCATACAAATTTTGTATAAAATTATGCGAAATTATGTATTTATTTTATATAAATTTCACATTCAGACGCAACTTGGACCCACTCCTGAAGCGATCAACCCACTTCAAAATAAACTTCTGGATACATGCCTGAATAGCAAAACACAAATTACAACCTTACACATAAATTCTACAAGTAAGAATAGCTGTGTAACGAAGATTGCTTAGAACTTTATTGCATATTATACAATTATTGTTCTGTTAGACAAAATAAATCTAAGCAGGCGTTTCTCCTTGTTTGTACAGATGCCATAAAGAGCTAGTACTGAAAAGATCTTCTGAAACGTTCTGGAGCCTTCTAGAACGTTCTGGATTCATCTAGATTGTCTGGAGTCTTGCTGAACCTTCTGGAGCCTTATGGTATCTTATAGGACTGTCTGGAGTCTTGTGGAATCTATTAGAAATTTCTGGAGTATTCTAGAACTATTTGGAGCCTTCTTGAATCTCCTCGATTCTTCTAAAACTGTCTACCTACAGACTTCTGGAAATTTCTAGAACTTAGTAGAAATCTAGTATAGTTAATTACTTATAATAGAGTTCTATAGTAGAGTGGAGTTTGTAGAGTTATATAGTTTATAAGCTTTCTGTTTAAGCAACACTCTTCTCTTAAAGCTTTCAAAGCATCTTTGTTAATCAAAATGTCGCATAAGAAAAGTGCTTCTACCACTGAAAGAAACAAGAAAATCTGGGCGAAGAATCTAGTACGATTTCAAGAATCACATAGGAAAAGAAGACCTGTCCAACTGGAAGAACAATCACTGGAAAATATGAGCAGGATACCACTGAAAAACAAATTTGTGGGTCGCGCTATCTATTCCTTGGAGCATCTATCAAAGGAAGAAAAGAACGTGTAAAGGAAATAGCGAAAGAAGTGACAACTTTATGGCAAAAGAAATTAGATTTCCCACATGTATCAATTCAAGTCGTAGAAGCAAAACTGGCTCAGCTGCTAAAAACCTACGATGAATGCGTTAAACGAGGAAAATATGATCCATTGAATGAACTTTTTGACATCACAAAAGAAAATGGTGAATGACTATGCAGTGAGGACAGAAGGTTATATCATCTTCAGATCGAAAGCAAAGGACAGTTTGGGTATACAAGTGGGAAGTTTGCGAGTCCAAACACTATCCATCCATCCATCCATAAAAAAAATGTTCATAGAGCCTACTCTAGAAACAGCAGCAGCAGCAGCAGCAACAACAACAACAACATCAACTTCCGAATCAGACAGTGATAGTGACTATCAGGAGTCCGAAAATTCAGAAGAACAGCCCACAAGTACAAGAAAGAAAGTATAGCAGAACTGAAACTGCAACCAAATTAGTAGCATCTTCAAAATTAATTATCAACCAGCAAAGCAGCAACCATTTGTCGACAGTTAGCTCAAGAAGGAATCGACGTTGAGACGCCTTCACAATCTGGCATTTACAGATCCATTATTAAAGAAGCTGTTAAACTTAAAGAAGAAATGAAGAAAACATTACACTTAGAAGACTGGCCGCTGCATTTTGACGGTAAACGAATTGATAACCAAGAATTTCACGTGTTAGTGTTGAAGAATGAACGAAGAGAAGTTAAGTTAGAAGCATTATACCTACCAAACGGAAAAGCAGATACTGTTGTCAAAGGAATAACTTCTGTTCATGATGAATACAATTTGTGGAACAGTATAAAAATTATAGTTGCTGACACTACGAATGTGAACAATGGAAAAACGAATGGAATTGTTACTTAGTTACAATGGCCATTTGCTTAAAAAAAAAAACTGGAAAAACCACAATTCATTGGCTGTCAGCATCATGTTCTTGACCGAGTGCTTCGTGTAGTAATGGATGGCGAATTTGGAGCAAAAAATACATCACCCAATATCGAATATCCGTTTATCTTGGAACTTGTAAAGAGCTACGAACAGCTCAAGAAGAATTAAAAAGATTGGGAAAGAAGATATAACTGAAACAGCAGGATGGCGTGACGATATGAAATTTCTTTTTCATTTAACTCGAGTTTTCCGCTTCTTTGAAGCAACTGGAAGATTTCCCAAAGTGAAGTTTCAGAATATTCCTAATTTAAGTAATGCAAGATGGAATTCCCGAGCAATACTAGCTCTTTTGGCATTTATTCTTCTACCAGAGAGAAGAGACTCACTACTTGAAATTTGTAGATTCATCTCTTACAACTGGGCAGATCACTGGTGTACAGATCAAATGTATCATGCAGATGATTATCAGAAACTCTGTGACAGCTTGCACGTTCACGAAAAAGCATTAAATTGTGTGAAAAAAAGTTTGGAATCAAGAACCCTCAAGACTGGAAATTCCCAGAACAAATAAGTGTGCAGAACGGGCAATAAAAAAAAAAAAAAAAAAAAGATATAAAAAAAAAAAAAAAAAAAAAAAAAAAAAAAAAAAATCTTCAGCTCAGATTCATTTTGTCTAACAAAGCACAATAATTGTATATTATGCTGTAAATTTCTTGGTAATTTTCTTCCTGGCAATTTTCTTCGTTATTTCGCTACTCGTATATGTAAATTGATATGTAAGTTCGTAATGTCGTATTTTTTGAATTAAATTCAGTGTTAAATGTTATATGATAAATGCTATTTCACTAAACTGTCAAATGTTTCAAAAACTACCTAAACAATATCCAATTCCATCATTAAAAATAAAAAAGTACAATGATTCTAAAGTATTTTGATTTTTACCCTATACAGTAAATACACGTATATGGTGAAATCGAATTTGCGGTTTGGGGGTAACCTTTTTTAAAATTATATAAAACCTTACCTTAAATAATTTTTCACTTGATCCAATTTTATTTTTCATTCTCAGGATGTGAATGATTTCCAAATTGAAGATCCCAATATAATCAATTTCCTTTATTTTCTCATGTTTATGCCAACGAAACGTTAATGTCATTTCAATGCTATAAAACAACCTCTATTACCGGTACTTAAAATCCCATTCAGCACATAATCAATTAACGAGCTTAGTAGGATAATTTCGCTCACAGTAGGATAATATTGTTTTTTCCTTTTACCTGTCGCAGAATAGGAGTCGGAATGCTACCTTTTTTCGATTGGCATCGATTGTGTTACTGAGGCAGTAAACGACGCAAATGTTGAAAGTTATATAAATCTTTAGATTGAAGGAGATCGTAATCAAATAAAATGGAATCAACGTCTGACAGTACGTAAAATATAAAAACAAAGTTACAAAATAATAATTTATCAAATATAAATTATTAGTGAGACGATAATTGTTATTGATTTTTATTACTTGAAACCTTTAAAATACGATATGTTATTATGAAAAAGTTATGTTGTTCCGTTGTCAGACTTACTTTAAGTTATAGTAAAATGTATTTTCTTCAATATAAAAAATCCTGCCTGTAGCTGCCCCCTTTTTCCTATTCAGTTTTTTCACAACCACATGCCCCATGGTCACTGACTGACTGACTCATTCATCATAATTCCCAGGCCAAACTACTGGAGCTAGAAACACCAAATCTGGTGTCAGGGTACATCATCACTAGTAAGTAAAGGAAAAAATACCAAATTTTGAAAACATCGCCATCTTGGATCCAAAATGGCCGCCCAAAGACACATTGTTGTATAGAATACACAGGCTAATCCGCTGGGGTTACTGAAGTGAAATTTGGTATGGCGGTACATCGTCACCAGAAGGTTAAGAAAATATTACAAAATGTATCCAAAGACGCCATCTTGGATTCAAAATGGCGGACCCGAAAACAATTTTTCACACCGTTTGAGCTAGATATACGAAATTTGGCATAAAGGTGTACCATTACGAGTAGTTTAGGAAAAATATTACATTTTGAAAAAGCCACCTTCTTCAATACAAAAATCCATGTTTCAAACCACTTAGGTAGAGAAATGAAATTTCGTATGAAGAAAGACCCTATGACCAAAAGTAGATTACAATAAATGGGGCAAATCTCCCCTATGGGGGCGCAATCCCCACAGGTGCCTAGTGGCAGTGCTCGCAGTGAAGCAAAGCGAGTGAAAGTTATATTATTAGAATAAAGGACTAAATAAAAAGCGAAAGATAGAAACATCGTACAATGTTTCACAAATCTAACCTCGAAAGAAGAGAAATTGTAAGACATGGGATAAGTGTGTATGTTTGTGTGTGTGTGTGCGTGATATATATATATATATATATATATATATATATATCGTTTATCGGTGCTTTACACCATGTTTATCTGTCGACTGCACCAAGTTTGAGATACAAACCGCCATATTTTCATGTTAAATACTTACTCGTTTTATGACATTCATGGTGCTTTAGTGGGAAGGCGGGCGCAGCTCGTCTGGGTCGACATCTGTCATCCTTACGAACTTGATCACGAATTGTACACTTCTCTTACATTTTACGTGAACACAGAAACTTACCTGTAACCTTTTATACACATAGAAATAACACTTTTCCTACTAACTAAAGGATGATATTCAGCTCTGGATACTGAACGGGAAATAAACTGTATTGTACGGTTTATTGAATATAAGGAACTAATAATGAATAACAACGATATAATTGAATAATAATGGTTAATAGGGAATATCTAAAACTTGGAATATTCTATTTAATGAATATTGGCAAACATAAAGTATTCTCTGAAAACGATCTTTTCTACTAAATTGGATTAGAGTGGTCTTGAGTCACTGAACTGAAAAGACATACCTGTTCTTACAACCATATGATGTCTGTTTCAAACCACTATCTTCCTTTTCACGGGACGAAGACCGAGATGATCACTTAAATACGAGTCCATGTATCTTTAGTTCTTTCACTCGGTGAAACGACGAATCTTACTACTTTACACAGAATGTCTTCCTCTTCTTCATCTTGCGATGAATGATGCGTATACTAACGTTTGTATTCGAAAAGTTTATCATTCATTTTTTAGAAGTTTAAGTTCGATTTGTAACACAAAGTCAAAACGGCTATTTCAAACTGAACACTTTCACTTGTAACAAAACTATCAACGAAGACTCTTGACGATGTTAACTGGTAGATAAAGGATTCAAGAGTGGCCTCTCGATACTAAGTTTTGCTTGGTTTTATTACTTTCTGATTTTGAGTCCTTCACAAAAATCGGCTGTAGGCTTGATGGTCTGTTGGGCTGTTTCTTAATGTGATTCTGAAAATTCTTGAGTTCTCATAGATGACAGGAAGAATAATTTCGAAGCAATGAGAGGAGAGTTTGGGAACAGGATTTGAAAAAGGTCTTAAGTCAAAATAGGAGTGAGAAGGACCGAGAAATATTTTATTTGCGTCCTTCTGGTAGTCAGGTCCTGGAAATACTTTCGTGCCTAACTATTAGTTAATAAATTTTGGTATATTTCAGATCGTGACGTTACCATATAAAGGAAGAGGAAGAAGTCTGTTTTTCATTTAATGTGTTGTTGTAACTTCCAGGTGAGAAAGTTCTTGTTTGTTTGATGAGAGCCATATTGACTATGGATTCTAGGTGTTGTATTGGAATGTTCTTCTGTTATTTTATTTTTCAAATGGCTTTACTTGTTTCTGAATGTAACTCTGATATAATTCTTTTTAAGAAGACAATCATTTCACTTTTAACAAACATCGATTTCTTTTAACAAAATTATTTGTATTTGTGCAGAGGCTAATTTTACCTTTAATTTCATTTCAATACTTTTATAATTTTACCTGATTTTTATACTGTGACTTCAGTCATTCTAAATTCCTTTGCCAATGACTGAGGTTGGACAATACATCATTATTCGGATAGATCGTGTGCTAAAAATAAAAAAAAATACTGAAATATATAAATGACATTAATTGATAATTGAATAATTCGTATTTGAATATTTTTCATCATGTCCACTGAAATCATACAAATCATCTTCTTGCTGGTGCCCGCGTGGAGGCTTTGAATTCCGATGTTGATAGTATTAAGGAATGTAATATTTGTAAATATGAACACTAGGTATAATATATGAATCTGAATAAACACTAAAGCACAAAATGATATCACTGTTTAAAATGAAAATAAACGCAAATATATTGAAATAATTCACTGAAACATGAACTGAAGAACTTCACACTGAATCGTTGTCTAGGCGTTCATTTCGAAGTTTCTTGGGGATGGGGTGACTGTAGCACTGGGGAAATTACAGAAATAATCAATTGATCCTTTGCAATTGTATGTCCGTTGTGTGTCAGTCTAGTAACGTTGTTTACTAAATTCCTTCTGATCTAACTCTGGGTTCCATGCCTTTATTGAATGGGAGCACGTATGCTGTCCATTAGGTGAAATTAGCACTGACATTAAAATAGTTTGTATATAATGAATAGTTTTGCATTATTGTTGCATTACAGAACAAATGGAAGCAAAATTTAAAAAAAGAAACACTAAGGTTGTATACATAAGAGGGATAATACACTGTTATATTGAGTAAATATGATAGATTGGCTATTTGTTAATATATACTGAAGTCGCTTGTTGGTGTCCTTACTGAAGGCTTCATAGAATAAACTCTGACACAACACTGGGGTGTGTTCATGATGGGGGTAGCGAAGAAGTGGGACCCGCTGCTTCTGGACTGCAGCAGGTGGTCGCTTGAAGATCACTGATGCATAACGGAGGGATCACGGGAACTTGTTTTCATTTGTTGTCGGGTCACTGGAGACTTAATGTCTACTTGGGGACCACTGACGCATGGTCCACTGGAAAACTTTCTGTTCATCATACTTAGCTGGTACTGGGGTCCTCATGGGGCCATTAACACAAATGATGCCACTTAGAAACAGACGGTTCATTGTTCATGATCTGGTACAGGTGTCCTCATGGGGCCACGAACGCATACTGGTACTTACGAAGTGGGTGTCGACTACTGCTGGCGACATCACTAATAGAATTTTATTGTCTGTTCTCAAACTGGCTGCATACACAAATTATTGGAATTCATATCTCACTCTAAAATGCTCTAATATTGTTCGTAAATCGGTGGAGAACATCGAAGATTGGTGTTTCGATTATGTGCAGGGCTGGGAAAATTGCGCTAGACACTCTTTTTATATCGTTTCTCATTTATGAT
This sequence comes from Lepisma saccharinum, assembly GCA_022664845.1. Lineage (NCBI taxonomy): Eukaryota > Metazoa > Arthropoda > Insecta > Zygentoma > Lepismatidae > Lepisma > Lepisma saccharinum. The sequence goes on from JAGDQP010042828.1 coordinate 12,264, forward strand.
TCTTAAAACTATGCAAGACTGTGGCAAAACCTAACTAATTTCACTACTCGGATAAACTGCAAAACTTAATAACATAACGAGAACTATGACGGCTATTTGCCTAATATTGAGTCAATGTGGCAGTGGCAAACTCTGAATTTACAAATTCTCAGTAAAGAAATGAAAGAAAACGGTTGTGCTACATATTGGATACTTAATTATGAATGCGTTTACAAGATGAAGGATAAACAGTAAATGACTAAGACTGAAATGATACAAACATGAAGGAAGAGATTATTATTATTTCCTAATGCATTATCCGTAGAAATTATCAGGGAAAGGCAAATACTAATTGTCTGTTGAAAATGCGAAACCGGGGCAAATTAATCAAAAGGAAGGAGTTTTTGTTTTTCATTTAATGTGTTGTTGTAACTTACAGGTGAGAAAGTTCTTGTTTGTTTGATGAGAGCTATCGACTATGGATTCTCGTAGTTGTATTGGAATGTTCTTCTGTTATTTTATTTTTTAAATGGCTTTACCTGTTTCTGCGTGTAACTCAGATATAATTCTTTTTAAGACACTCATTTCACTTTTAACAAACATCGATTTCTTATAAAATTATTTGTATTTGTGCAGGGGCTAATTTTACCTTTAATTTCATTTCAATACTTTTATAATTTTACCTGAGTTTTATACTGTGACTTCGACCACTCTAAAATATACAGAGAGAGAGAGAGAGAGAGAGCAGAGAGAGGCTTGTCAACTGAAGTTGTTAATTTGCCTTTGGCTGCAACTAACTGTCAGAGTTAGTCCAGAAGATGAACAAAACGATGTTTCAACTTCAGAATGTTCGTCATCAGAAGACACTGATGCATGTATAAATTTAACGCCTGAATGATGAAAGCGATTTTTTCGAAATTAAATTTTTAATTCAATAAATTGATTTATGGTACACTTCATATCAAGAAATTTGCGACAGCGAACGCCGTGCAGCTAGGCAACCCAAATGGCACCTTCTTATCCCACAATCGTGTCTGGTAAACAGACCCCTCTTTCTTCTTTCTTCATCACACCCATAGTAAAATCAGCAAACATCATGAGCACGTTATTTCGGTAGGGTTTTTTTTGTTTCTGTTTTTTTTTTCAAAATAGACATGTATTAGTATCGAATTTTATCGATAAAATGAAAGAATAAAAGCGAGACGAAACAATATACGTAAGTTGACGGAGAGAGAAATTTAAACACACAATGAAAATTGAAACCGATGGGTGCCTTCAGGCAAAGGCAGAGAAATTAGAGAGAGAGAGAGAGAGAGAGAGAGAGAGAGAGGGAAGGGGAGAAAAGAAGTATAAGAAGATGGAGTACAGATAAAAATATGGAATTTGAATGTAGTAAAAAAGAACCTAACATTATAAAGTGCAATCCTCACAATTCTAACAGCAAGATAGAAGGGACATTTGGATTTTATATGTTTTTCAGGGCTATTCGAATATATATAAAGGGCGCTTGAAAATTCATTTAGACCCTTTCAATATTGCGACCAAAGTTGATGGTCAGATTAAATACTCATGATTTCCAGTGGGGACACATTTAGAATAATGTCAAAAGTGTAACACACATGATTTGTTTGTGTGTGGTTCGGCTGGAAATTCGATGCGGCTCTTTGAACGTACTGGTTCGGAATAAATGATAATCACGAATTCCGCCAGGATTTTCAGATTGGCGTGTGTAAAGTCAAAATTGGGAGGGTGTAGGTAGCTTTACAATGTTTCTGTCAACTTTTGACCGCGAAAATAAAGTAAAAGTTGGGGATATTCGCAAGGATTTGGGGTTGACCCCCCTCCCAGTTGCCGGGGGTCTGGCGGAATCACTGATTGTAACAAACCATGTAGATACCGTGGTCCATATCTTCCATTCCAGACTAGTAATGTAAATTGATCATACAAAGAACATGAATGGATAATAATTTTTCTGCTTAATTTCTATCACAAAGAGCCAAGATTATAATTCCAAAGTGTATCAAAATGAAAAGTTCCAAATGTTGAAAAGCAATATTCGCATGTTCCTATACGCATACCAGACATTACATGTTGCACATTTCGAAAGTGAAAAAGGGAACACATAATATTATGTTGATAAATTAAATTATAGGATGGAAACGAATTTTTTGCCAAACTAATATAAAAATAATTTTTCTCTTGATAGCTAAAAAAGGGGACTATTTTCTACTCATATCTTAATACGTATCTGTTCCGAACATGCCACTCTAGATTCCACCTATCGTGAATATAACGCTTTAATAATTACAACATTAATGAACTAGTGTTTATAACAATTCGCACACATGGAATAAACCCGGCAGAGCTGAAACGGGCCCCGACTGTCGGGGGATGCTGGTCAGGTTTTGGACTGTGTCATCAGGTATAAGATTCGAACGCATTCTGACGCAGTGATGCGATGTGTGATTTGATAACCTGGAAGATGATGGAGAGATTCTAATTGTTTCATTGCGTTTGAACAGTGTTTATTTCAGGGATGACCAGAATCGAAGATGTTACCCCGAGAACACGAAAAATACGACGTCAAAATATATATAGAAAGTGTTAGGAGAAGAGTGGGGGAATGGCGCCGAGAGACTAATGCGCTCACCCCTCCGAAGCCTTCCCTGTGACTCTAAACAGGGCTGACACCTAGAGGCCGATAGTAGCAGTTAGCAAAGTGAAGGTGCCATAAATAGACCTTGCGGTGTAGGTGCAGCATGAAGAATTAGATTTACACTGAAATTGATGTAAAATTGGAAGACGGAAGATTGCAAGAAAAGTAGCATCAAATATTAATTTATAGTTTTCAATAATTTTCTTGAGTAATAGTCGTACCTGCTCTTCATTTTGGAGTTGTTGAAGGGCAAAAAAAAATCAGTGGTACCTGTGAGTGAAAAATTACAATTTTAACATGGTGATTCACAGTGCGGCCGATTCCAAACCAGCTGTCCAAAATTCAAAAACTCAGGTAAATGGTCTCAAAATCTGTAATCGGTTTTTTGGAGGGTCGCTGATTAAGAATCTGAAGTCAGAGCTGCAAAATATTACCCCCTTTATCCCTTATTGACAAACCCTAATCGTGAAACAGCCTGTATATCATGTAACAATCAAGATGCATATCATTTTCATGTTTTTTTGGGTCTCTGATTACGAATCTGAAGTCAGAGTTGCAAAATGTATCCCCCTTAACAACATTTTAACATTTTAGCGTATACTTAAATGTTTTTTAAGATGAAATATTACGTTGTTTTCTTTATAAATGGTTTCTGGTTGGATGTAAGTTGAGTAATAAATAATAAATATATTTGCAAATGCTTTGTTATATAATAACGGAACTATGATAAAATTCTTTTTCGAAAAAATAGTTTGTATTAATTTTCAATCAATTTATTGTACACTTCGCATCAAAAAAATTGAGACAGCGAACGCCGCGCAGCTAGGCAACCCAAATGGCACCTTCTTATCCCATAATCGTGTCTGGTAAACAGACCTCGTCTTTCTCTTTCCTTCGTCTCGCCCATACTAAAATCAGCAAACATCAAGAGCATGTTTTTGTTTTTCAAAATAGACATATATTATTATCGATAAAATGAAAGAATAAAAGCGAGACGAATCAATATACATAAGTTGATGCAGGGAGAAATTTAAACACACAGTGAAACATTGAAACCGATGAACGTCTGTTAGACAGAGGCAGAGATATGAGAGAGAGAGAGAGAGAGAGAGAGAGAGAGAGAAGAAGAAGAAGAAGAAGAAGAAGTAAAGATAAAAATATGGAATTTGAACATAGTAAAAAGATTAAGTTCAGTTCCCACACAATAGAGTTCGCTTCCCACAAATCTAACAGCAAGATAGAAGTGACTTTTGGACTTTATATTTGTTCATCGCTCTTTGAATATATAAAGGGTTCTTCAAAAATTCATTAAGTCACTTTCAAAATGGAAACCAAACTTGGTGGTCAGATTAAATACTCATGATTTTCCAGTGAAACTCCAGAGTTTTGAGACACATTTAGGATAATGTCAAAAGTGTAACACACATGCTTTGTTTTGCGCGGGGTTCGGTTGCAAATTCGGTGAAGCTTATTAAATATACTGGTTCGGAATACTTTGTAATCAGGAATTCCGCCAGGATTT
>JAGDQP010042829.1:0-16420 GCA_022664845.1 Lepisma saccharinum
TGTGAATACTGGACACTCTATTAGTAATCACACCACCTCAAATCTTAACTGGCCCTGCAAAATTGTTACCAGTTAAATCAATGTTCTGCTTTCTGAAATCTTCATTATTCTTTCACCACACGTCCTGATATCCATCACTACAATACAAGTTTATTTTCGTCTCATCCTAGAAAAGAGAAACTTTTTTCTGAAATTCCAGGCACTCATATTGATATTTCTTGGAAAATTAGAACTTCTTATTTCTGCTCTCTTCTGATATGTATGTTTTGTTTCTGGCTATACATCTTCTGAATCCAATTTTTTTTGTTCACATCTACACATCTGTAATATTAGCTTCCATAACCTAGGCAAGTGAAGTAGCCAGATCTTTATCACTAATTCTTTGAGTTTTGTTCACAGAATGAAGAATGTAGGTTTTATTCCTTGTAGTCAGTTTCCTTAGTTGGCCAGATCGAATCCCAAATAATTATCATGTTTTATTTTTCTTCATGATTTATCCAACGGTAGAGCATGACTTGCCAACAAGCTTTGCTATGTCTCAGTACCTTTTACCTTACGCATGTAATTTGAAATTAAAATGAGCAGTTGAAATGTTGTTCAACTCAATTTGTTCTCTATGCTGCTTCTTTATGCCTGACACGGTGTGGATTGCTTCAATACACCACGCAGAGTGCTCTTGTACACAAAAGGATTCATAGAACATTTCTTTCGATAGTAGTATGGGGTTGTCCAAATACATTTTTTGCCTTGAATCTACGTAGTTATCACTCTTTCGTTACCTGTTACCTTGGAGGTGTATCGAGTACTAGTTTTTTCTATAACATTCTATCTAAGTTATCCAAATTATAATAAACGGGCAAGCGATTTCGAAATGGGCCACGTTTTTTGTGTAATGAGTCTGCTTTTTCTCTATGTTGAACTTGTCCAAATACGTTTTTTTCTCACTGTAGGTGAGACAGAAGTTTCTTGAACCATGCCTGCCGAGATCAAGAACTGAGAATTAAAAGAAGAAAAACAATATTTATCCAATTAAGCAGTAGCGCGGTGGAAGGGTGAGCCGGACAGAAGGAGGACCGCATTAGGAAAAGCTGAATAACTCCTCTGCATTGACTAACATTAGTTTCTGTTATTTCCTAAGTTTTTTTTTTCTAGTAACGGCAGAAACTTTGTTCTTATTAGTTAGAACATAATATGCTTTAGTGAATTTTTTAAACGTTATACAAACAGATAAATTCTGTATTAGATGGGCCTGGGGATGCCGTCTAAGCCTATTGTAATAGAACTAATATCCAAATAAATAAATAAATAATGACTATTTGGATAATATTATATGTTTTCGTTTTATGAATATGCAATATTTGTTTCAAAATCTGAATCTGATTTGTATCATATGTGACCCTCATCTGGCAACAAAAATATCTGAAGGGCCCCCAAAGTTACAGAGAAATCGGCGCCCTTGGGTATGTTAAAAAAATAAGGTTTTTATATTGCATTTACCTTCGTGTTGATAATTACAAATGGCATTTAGTCGTGCAACAAGAGCAAGAGGATTTCATGTATTCGATATTGTTTTTTTTTTACTTCAGTTGATAAAATTATTACTAGTACGAATCAGTAAAGTATTTGTTCAGTTTGCATGCTGAAAACTGAACTGGTAATTTCAATATGTGGATTAGTGTGTTTGGGTGCTCAATATGAAAATCATTTGCTCCCAATTACAGTTGATAGAATATCTGTTACGTTTTTTTACAATTACTTCTACTTTATTAATTCAATAAATTACTGATACGATCATAGCTATTCTTTTGTTTCATACCACATCTGTCTATTGGCTTAAGTTGCTTATTTAACCGTTTGATAGTCTTGAAGGTAATCTCCTGTTTATTTAACGGCCAAATTTACTTTTACCACATGACTACGTCAAAGCAAAATATTAATTTTAACAATCTATATTCAGCATATTCACATATTTTCAATGTTTTTGTACTGTAAATCAATTTACGTTGACACTGGATCCAGTCCTGTGTTTAGTAAGGTTATGTATCTTGTAAGAGGATTGATATGTTGCACAAGTTCGTGTCAGGTTGCAAGTATCGTTGACATTAACATTAATGGAAATTACCTAGAATAGAATTGTTGATTGTCCATAGAAAACAAAGGAGCCCAGATTGTAATTTCTTTCTAAACGGTTACGATTACGCATAAGGATCGTTGATATTGATGTGTATTAATTCAAAGTTAGTAAACTGTGGATATTTGGAGCGATCAATATATATTCTGTCAATACAATAACATTCATTAAATAAATTCCATCGTTTTAGCGTTTAGGTGCTGACAGTGCATCTTGGAATTTAAATAATGGACTATCTTATGTAGTGTGCGCCATTGGTTACATACAGGTTGCATATAGTGAGAAAAATAACAACAATAACATCTAATAATAGAAAATGGACAGAGAGCTCCACTTAATAAGAGGCACTAGAAGAAGTAGGGTGGGATATGTTCATGCAATAATTTTCATTGCCCTGTATTAAGTTGTCCGCTTGACTTCAACGGGGAGGTTTGTTAAGTGCGTTGAAATGAGTCGAGCAGAATAAATTATTTTACTTATTTATATGTTTCAGGCAATACACGCTTAGGCTGTTTATCAGAACGGTGACGTTGGATATTTGCTAGTTATATCCTTATAATAAAGTATTACAATTCATCTATTTCCGTACTATATTGTTTCTAAAATTATGTTACTGTAATGACATTGTAAATTTTTGATAATTACATCGTTTAATTAATTTTTAAGGTATTTAGGGAACTCTTGCTCAGACCGGATGGATGATTAGTGGAATCAAGAAAGTAGGACGAAACGGATGATCCCCTTTAAAACCCACGCACACGGCGTTTGTTCACCTCAAAGTCCGCATTGCACGAACAGATATGGAAGCGACAACCGCAAGCAGCACAAGCGAGAATTGTATCCTTGACCGATCGCAGCCTCCTTATTTTCTGTCTTGTGCGCATAACGAATGAATTTTCAGAAAGTCACTCTGAACAAATAAATTAACACAGTATTATTATATCTTCTAAGCATATACATTATTATATGTAATTTCTATTTTGTTTTTGTGCCGATGGCTAGTCCTTATAGAGGCTGCAACACTGATAACGAGCGAAAATATATTAAGTTTAACTAATTCACACATGATTCTAAAATGGAACATCTAGGCTCAAGTGCCACTTAGTGGGACGAATGTCCAAACACATTTCGTAATTATTACCTTCCGAAAATTGAGGAAATATTGATAGCATCATGGCCAAAGAATTACTAGTATCTGTTTTACGTTCACATAGTGTACAGGAGATAAAGTTTTCATCTTGAACAAACCACTAATAAACCCAAATGTTTAAAGTTTCTGTTTGGAGAGAATGTATGTCATTGCGTACGATTTACTGTGAATGACTGTAACTCTGGTTGTTATGGACACAAAGCACTAAATGAGAGCTTATTTTTATTTTTACAGAAACTATAGAATACATTGATGTGGTGTATATCGTTTGATTAACGTCTTACACAATGAAGAGGAAGGTGTATTGTTGCTAAAAAAGGTATTTTTGTCTAAGAGGACCTTAAGTTATAACGGTACCAAACTTCGTTTGAATTTTCCACCCTGGCCCAGTTCTCGTAAAATTCCTTTATGAATATCTACGGGAGTTTTGTTTTGTATATCGTCAGATGGGGTACTATTAAGATAAGTAATTTATCTGGTTATTTCTTTGCTTGTTTTGCTGGTAAATGTAGTTGGACGCTAAGTGAAAATTCATTGTATTCTTTATATGCCCTACAATAAATGGCGTAAGGATCTGGAGGGAAAAACAATCAAATCTATAGGAAATACGTGCTCAAACGGAAATTGAAGAGGAAAGTAAAAACTTTCCCCTGAACATTAAATTTGTTCCTTACTGAGCACCCAAATAAACATTGTTGGAGTTTCAAAATATGCTTCCTCTCTTGGAGCCATTTGTTCAAAAATTGAGAAATTCAAATTTTATAATCAATAATTGGTCAGATATAGAAAAAATATATTCAAATATCTTTATTATGCAGCCATTTTCAGCCATACCTTTTTCTAGTCGACTGCAGACGTATTTAAATTTGCAACAAAATATTTTACTCTTTTCATAGATACAAACAATAAGCGGGAAGGCTGAAATTTAACATAAAAAAAACTGCTTTATCCCCAATTAACGTTGTCCATCTATAGAGGTGATCGCTCATGCAATATATGTAGCTTCTGCCCCTCTGCTATATTTTCAATTTGGATCAAATCTGCTTTTGAATATCTTAGGAATGCAAGTAATGCTACCATCAAATTTTATACGGATCGCCAGAAGAGCTTTCTCCCACACTTGTGGAGGTTTTACGCGGAAAGGTTTGGGATATATCGCAGATAAATATAGAAAACACTGGAAACATTTATCCTACACTATTCATTAATAAAAAAATCAGAATTGGGCCCACTTGGCTTCCTTTGTTTCTCTACAAAATTGGTTAAAGCATAAAACTCTACGTTATTTTTTAATGCATATACAATGCTTCTCATTAAAAATGAAACACTAAAAACGAAAAAAAGGTCCAAATTTGGCAGATAGATACCGTGAGGTATAAGTATAAATTACCGCTGTGTGCGATGCATGTCATGTCAACAAGGGAACAGAACTACGAAAGATCAGTAGCCTGTGGGAACACCATGGCTGCTACACGGCTAGGATTAGAGAGAATGAGTCTTCTTGGATGCCCTCCTAAAGTATGGTAATTCATGAGTCTTGGACACGATGCCAGAGCACATCAACTGTAACTGGGCGTGGTCACTGGCGTGAGAGGCGTTGTACAATCATGGACTAGACGTGCTGAATCGGCGAGAGAGCAAGTGAACAGTACCCTGTCGATGTCCGTTGGGCACGGAATCGGGCACGGAATCCGATGTCACCCTCACTATAAACACCCGGTCCCATACTGACATGGAGACTAGTGTCACTTTACCGCTAGATATGGATGCGTGAAGCTGAAGACAAAAGCCGGATTCATCTGAAGACAGAGTGTTATGGCATTAAACTATCCATTCGCGATGTTCGGGAAACTATAGCAGTTATGCATAAGAATCCTGTGCAATCAGCCGAAGCGACTAAAATTGGCTCCTTGCAAACGCACTGAGCGCTGTGTAACATCCGCCAGTGCGTGCGTCAGTGTTCGGGATGTGGCTATTTGATCCGCCAGAGCCTTACACACAAGGCATCTATCCTCTTGGTTTTTGGTGCGATGCTTTCGTTGGGGCCCGGAATCTTTTTTGTAGCGCCTTCGTGGAGCAATAGAGTTCATATTATTTGGACTGTTAACGCTGTTCGTTCAATAACACCAATGTCGCGGAAGAAAAAACACACTCGGGATATATCACAATTCTTTCGCGATCGAAGGTGGAGACCTGCTGGCAGGGCTACCACATTCGACGACGAGGTTTTCTTTTGACCCTGTATACCCACACTCTCAGCCGTCTACCATTCCACTGTGGCTCTCTGGTCTCCCTTCAACTACCCTTCTTAGATTACACAATCGGCGCCTTTGATGCGTCACTTAGCTGTCGTGCTACTCACTTATTTATATATCATGCTCTACGTATTCTACAAATTTTGCATTAATTCGATGTCTCCTTCCTGGTGTTACATATTCAATGGCGAGCGGTGTATATTGGAAACAAGTAACACTGGTCCTAGACAAAATTCTTGAGAGGCTTCCGATGGAGTATTGGCCGTTTCGTTAGAACGTCAGAAAAAGATGCAACGGAAGCTTTAGAAGCTATAGTCAGGGAACGGTACATCGTATGAAAATGATGTTTCTGAGACAAAATGAGGAGTTCAGGACCGATAAAGTTGGTTTAATCTTAAGGCTATAAATGAAATTTGAATTGAAATACGAGGAATAATTCATTATTGTATTGTACTTTTAAGCTAAGTATACCAAATTTTGTAGAAATTACATTGTTAGGATATTTTTCTCTTTAAAAAGTAACCAAAGATAGGTCTACGCAAAAATATTAATTTCCAAATCGTATTAACCTTTCGAAAACTTTGGAGGAAACTGTAAAATGGCTTTTACACCCTTCCCTTCTTTGTATATAAAAGTAATACAGAGAGATTTCGTTAATACTATTCTACGAAAAAATATGAAATTATTATTAGTCATTGTTCTAAAAGTACAGAAATAAAATGTAATTCTTTACAAGAAATAATGAAAATATCCAAATAATGCCAAAACAAATTCGTTGATCTTTTGAGTAATTTTCCCTTGAACAAAAAAGTCGGTTTACGATTGAACGAGTATGAGAGACAAAACTAAAAATGCTAGTTTCTGTAGGAAAACATTTTTATTCACAGCGTTGAAAGTTTGCTGAAGTTTGTTTAAATAGCATTTATTCTATTACCTGCTTCCAACTCGCTGGCTAAATTTATTTTGGATTTGAGACAGTTATACACTTACTTTGGAACAGGAGTTAAAAGTGTCATTAAAAAGAGCATATATAGAAGATTAAGATCCCTCGAGAGGTTCTACAAATCTTCTTTCCAAAAATAGAGTACTAAACATTTGATTCCCAGTTATATGGCTAATTAATTATTATTTCAAATTTCATGTTTCTGTGTCATAGATTTTGTTTTGAGTACTAGCATTTTATTTCCAAATTGGACACACATTTAAAGTACAATATATATTTCTTGAATCTATGAAGAGAGCTATTTATGGTTGTAAATTCATTATAGAAAAGTTGTTCTTATGTGTTTTGGTATAGCAATAATTTCAACAAAATTTGTGTTATACCTTCGTGCCATCTACTAATTTTAATATTCATATGTATTTAAACAGAACGTCGCGTTGGCAGTTCCAGTTTATAACAATATCGTCTATCGAAGTTTGTCTGATTAGTTTATAGACCAGAAGTACACAGGCTAAACGGTTAACTGGATTAAGCGTGGTGCAAATTTGAACCCCATGATAACAACGCATGCGGCACGGTAATAAGAGTGTAATCGACTCAAAATCCAGCAATGGGTAACATAACCTTTTATTAAACTTTCATCCATAACATAATCTAATGGTACTTCTAAACACTATGGTTCTGAGGTATTGTGGGGTACCCAGGATATTGACTGTCGAAATTTATGCGTTGTTTTTAGAGACTAAATGTACAGAACCGTACATCGTTACATTAAATGATAAATTAAAGTAAATAAGTTAAACAGTTACCAAGGTATAGCATGATAAACATTTGAAGCTATGATAACAAAGCATGGTACGGTAAGAAAACGGGAAGGCACTCAGAAATTAAAATAGATTTATAAAAATGGGTGATGTACTCCGACCCTGAACGTGCGCACTATAAGATATTTACACTTATGGAAATACTGATATGTGAGTAGTTAGATATGAATATTGTAAGTGCTGAGATATGAATATTTAGATGTGAACCCATCCAATGACCAATTCCAACCCGTAATTCGCATTATAACATATTTTTCTCACACTCCTTACCGGGAAATTACAGCACGTAAGCCTGTACTAGAAAATCTTAAAACTAACAATTTTCATATGTTAATGCTGCCAATGAAAGCTTAAATTTGTTAATTTCAAATGTATGTATTTTACCGAAATATTTAGAGGTGTTAGTAAACACAGAATTACATACATATTACAACACTATTTGTGCCTAATATAGATATTTTTCCTTTTAAAAAAAAAAATAGTTTTACTTTTACTTTCCAATTGTGCACTACCAGACTGGCCGGTACGTGGTTCGCGGAAGTGGGGTGGGGGATGAAGAAGTCAGCTGCACCTTCCAAAACAGCAGGCTGCACTTATTTCGTTACCCTGGGGATAACGTCACTGTTTAAGTTATTTCTGCTTTCAATTTTTCACTTCGCTCTTCTCGTTGAGCGGAAACACTGCTTACCTGTTTTTTTTCTTTATTTCACATAAGATCACAAAATAAATAAAACTTGATTCAATGTTCCGTTCAACATTCTTCTTGACGTAGTGAAACTTATGCTTGTAGATCACTTAGTTCGCGGTACTACGAAAATTGGGTCAACAGGTCTGGAAATCAAGTTGCAGGACTTCTTGAAAAATGCGTAACTATTGAAAATGTGACAAAACTGTAAAAAGTAGTTCCGTACCGAATTGCAAATTTTGTACGCGGATCACTGTATATCCTCCATGTTGTGACTGGTTGGTGCGGGAAGAAGTCCCGCTGCTGAAGTGATAATACAGCCCCCAAATACCTGGACGTAACTCTCATCTTGCGTGGGAAGGAGATGGGTTCTAGGTATATGACGGGAATTCACTAACCAAGAATGAGTAAAGTTCAACATAAGAAGATAATAGATCGTCTGGATAAATTGTTTAGGGCATTTGATATCTGCAACTTGCGCCAATAGTGTTGAAGTCAACGTAACAACTTCACAAATCCGAGTTGGTGTGGAAAAATACTTATAAGAGCTTGTTGGATGATGAAATAGAGTAATCATTTTTGCGAAGATTTCGTTTACTTCAACCACATAACCACATGTTTTACAAGGTGTTCCAGAATACACTACCCTGCTTAAATTTGAATCATTTTACACTGTTATAGGTTCCATCAGCCTGTGTTAAAATATGATCCGTAGGATAATCTAGTGATATCCCTGTGTGGTTCTAGGATAGTATACGGTATCCACAGAATCGCCTATTGAATTTCGTAAGAACTTACAAGCGAAGGTGGCACATAAGGTTATACGTTAAGTAAAAAAAATATAATTAGATATTTTAAACAGTTACCGAGGCATGGTGTATTAAAAAATTGAAATGCATGATAATAAAATGTGGGGTATACTGACATCTGTAACTAGTATCTGTAGTAGTTTCCGTTTTGTACCGAAATAAAAAAAAAATATATTTTTCGGTAGGTCAGAATAGTTTTTAAGGAGTATCTCAATAATCACTTCATATATCGTGTTCAGGTTCTCACTGACCATCTCAGTTAAAGTTCCTCTCTGGTATTCTGCTTGCAACGTTTGAGGTATATATATATAGAAATGAGGGATATACAGTCCAGAATCCCGCATACTAACATGTAAGAAAACTAAGTTAGTACTTTTGGTAATTGCCTTCTCCTTACAAGATAATCAGGTGCCCAAAACTCGACAGACAAACTGAAGGCATTTTACTGTGATTTCTACTCCAAATTACAATTATTACAATTAACATGGTCTGCATCATAATGAACTCAATTTTGAATACCTATTTATTGTCTTTAGGATCGATGGATCAAGCTGTATTAGTTAACTCAATGCTCTCTTTTGAGAAGACACAACGAAAACGTCTATTTTTGGCCTCTTTAAATTTCACTTTCATCATCTGTAACACAGGATAGTCCTTTAACCAAAGGAGGCACAGGGGGATAAATTTCATATTTGAGTTCAGCATTCTCTTAAATGTTATTACTCCAAAACTGACAGGCTGTTTTTATATAATTATATTTTTCCATGTAAAGAACTCTGATCATTTTAAATGAACGAATATAAGAGCCGTTCTAATTCTAATTAAATCTTATAAGTGATTGATTGCTTTTCTATGGCTTTCGCAGTCAACGTCAACCTAGCTAGGTCTTTGATTTGTTCCCTAATCTATACGCACCCAAATGATGTGTGCTTTTAGATAGGTTTGTTAGGTACATATCAATTTAGGTATCCATATTTTGTACATTTTTATTTAGTCGTATTATTTGAAAATAAGCAATTATTTCTGATTTGCCATTAAACAAATATCATCAGTCGCCATTCTCAGGTCCAATAATCGTTTTCAGTATATTTTAATCATCTAACAACTGTTTTCCTCATATTCTTTTGGGGTGCATTTTTTTTCTGGATTCTAAACAGCTTTAATAAAATCTGAAGGATCTCTCAGGATATTCTTTTAGGTCTCTTTTAAGTTTCTTGCGACCATTAAATTAACTCCCTTATGCAATTATTCAAAACTCCCATCACCAACAGCAATATAGCAGAATTCGTAGCGAACGTAATAGACGAGACATTATTTCTGATACTTTGCACAGAGAGGCGAATGAAAAGTTAGGAAGCGCTAATACATATGATACAAGGTGATTCTGAAAGTTCATACCAGGGCTATAACTCGGCTTCTATTGCTCATGGATATTTGAAAGAAAAAATGTGCATTCATAACTGATTATGCGGAATCACATGGTGGAATGGATGGTGACTTTAATTTTTTAATGGCGACGGGAGTTGATTGCGCTTTCTTTGAAACAAGCTGGAAATTTTGAATATTAGAGGAGACGTTTTTCGATGAAAATTGTTAGTAATTCGTAGCAAAGTATTACTAAGCTTAGACAAGTGAACCCTGCAATTCTATTAAGAATCGCGCAGTCTCTGCGGGTACAGTAATAATATTGTAATGAAAAAGAATATAGGGGCAAAATTTATCGAACAAGAAGACATATACACTGCAGGACGCAGCAGGTATTTGAGAACAAATTCACGTCCGCAGGAAATATACTGGTAGACAATGGAGATAGGCAATGAAAACGCACAAATTCACAGACAATGGAGATAGAGCAGTTCATTACAATTTATCGTTCTATACAGTGGTGAATACCACATTCGCATTAGACAACATGATTAAATAAAACTGCCATCAGCCGCACAAACACTCTCTAACCGGCTACTTGCAGTACTGAGATCGTTCTTGATTTCTTTTGCCAAACATTCACAGCAGTTGACCTGATAGCCACAGCTTTGTTGTGTTTATGCCTATTGGAGTCCCTCTCAACCACCCAAACCTAATAGTTCATTGGGATAACATCTGGTTAGATAGAAGTGGGTCACATTTTGGTAGTGTCATTACTTACTTACTTACTCTATATTACTTTATGGCTTACGCAGGTCGCATGTTCATCTTCGGAGTAACAAACATCTATTTCTCGAAGATCCTTTCCAGTTATGCTCCCAACTTTCTCTCAGTCTTCCTAACAGTTTCCTTTCCTCCGGTTTATCAAACGCTATGGAATGTAATCCTCGTCTCTTCCCCATCCGAACTACATGGTACAGTGGAGCTACATGGCACATTTTAGGAGTGATGTGGTCATGAAAATTTTCGGCATCCATACTTTCATTGTATAGGCTGAATGGATAGTGGGGAGTCTTAATAAAAGGCATACGACCTCCCATGTGCTCCAGTAGAAAGGTTACAACCGTGTTCAACACTTCGGTGTAAGCAACGTCGTTGACTCTGGTACATTGACGAAAGAAATGTGGTCCTTGTTCCTCTAGATGTTTTACCTTTTTCAGGAGGTGCTTGTCTGTGGTCAAGCGGTTCTCTCTGCTTCTCTCCGACAAGAACTGTCCTCGCCGCATCACGTAGGACTTGTAACGAAGGTCCTTGTAATTTTGGCTATTACAAAATGCATAGTCTTCATACAAAAGGTCGATTTTGGACCATGGTAAGCTCCGTGTCTAAAAGACGGTAGCTTTTACTAAGAAAAAGCATTTCATTTGACTCCAACGTGGTCCGCAATTTACCCCCAAACCCCTGGTACCAATCATTTGGGGCTAAAGTAAAAAGGCAGACGGATTGACACAGACACTATACGATCATTTGCAAAAAAATTGTAATTAGGCTAGAAAAAATGCATTTCATTTGAATTCCTTCACCGATTTTTACGTGTAATGGGACGTTTGAAAGGTACTGAAGCGTAGATTACAATTCCGCAAATTTCGGCCGCCTATATGGTGTGGTGTCAGTGCTGTCATCAGAAATGTTAAATTTGAAATGTTATCGTACCACCCTAGAGGGTCCCTACCAACCCATTGTTTTTATCTTAGTATGGCAAGAGCTTTCAAATGCAAGTTCAACCATCAAACTTGGGCATATAGTTTGCTAGATCCGAAATTAGCTGTATGTACGTGAGTGCCACAAAACCGACTCGTTTGTGAGCATCGCTCGAAGAATAACCATTCTTCATAATAAAAAGATGCTTATTGCAATATGAGGTCCCAGATAAAATCGAACTCAGACTCATGCATTTTTTGCATCTTCACTTACTTTTAGGATCACAAAAAGTAGTTTAGTGTATATTCGACATTTAACTACAACTTAAGATGGTTTCTGAGTTTCTTTCTTAAATTTTAGTTTTGGTGTTTTCTATTAATTTAATATAGTAATATTAAACCAATCGGTCACACTATCAATGATATAATTAACAATTTTACTAAAGATGATATAAGAGACCAACAACTTTGTACTGAGCATTAATAACACAGATAATGATATTGGTTTTATCACTTTTCACAGATTGCAATAACATATGTACAACGAAATATATTTGGAAGAAGACGTGTTCATGACTGATTGCGGAGTTGTTCACTTAAAATTGTCTGCTCAACAAGGACAGAATGCGTAATATGCATATAAAAAAATTCATATAAGGGAAGAAGGAATTATGGGAATAAGGGAACATTCAAGGATAGCCAAAGAAAAGTCTCGAAGAACAGTGGAATTCATTTATATTCAAGAGAAACAAACCAATTATTTGAAAAATACTCTGAATAGTAGTGAGTAGAAAATTGTTGTAACTGTTCATTATTATTATCCCGGTTACTCTGTGCCTTAAACAGGATTACTTTCTATGTTCATGGATGAGTAAACTGTTATTGATGTCCTAAACGAACTGCTGTGCTCGAGTGATCTAAATCTTCATATCGTTACTTGTGAAGAAAAGGAAGTGTAAAATAAAGAAGAAAGAAGACCACTGTCAGATGAAGAATACGAGCTGCTATCACCACGTAGAAGGGGCACGTAGTGTTCCAGTGAGTTTCCCTAGGACTGCAGCTGAAGCTATATATGCCCTCTCAATAAGTGGTGAACACCCATGAGTGTATCCTCTTGACGTGGACAGTCATTCTGCGAGGACATCTCTGTCAGAGACCTGTTTTCCCAAAATAGAACTCCAAATGAGAGTCCAGTCTCCAGGTACAATGGAGTAAAAGAGAGAGTAGTCTCTTTTACTCTTCGGTAAAAGAGACTACCAAACCCACTTTTTTGACTCTTAAAAGAGAGAAGGAATAATTGGGGAGAATCTTTTGAGAAGGAGGAGGAGTTCGTCATGTTAAAAGAACCAAGAAATACTAGTTGGCGAACATTTATATTGTGTTTTGTTATTTTGTTCGATCTAAATTTCACGACCACGTCGGCCTCGGTCGGGCTATGAAAGTACGTACATGAACTTTCTGCGTGTGTTGTTTAAAGACATGACATTACAGTGTAAATAAATGTTAACTATAATAAAATTATTACTGCCTCCTATCTTTGCTAATAGTAATAAACGTCTTGCGTAAACAATGTTTATGCTATTAGGATAACCATAGAAACTAATTACTGAAATCCACCACGTCGCGCGCTATCTCTAATGCTCCACTATAAACACTTGCTCCTGCACCGGTATAATACTGGCTGTAGCATTTTTGAATACTCAGTTGACAAACAGTTTCTATCTGTAGCTGCCATTGAGGCAAATAATTTGTTATGTACAGTACGTTTACTATAGTTGAGATCTGTGTCTTAACTATAGTAAGATAGTCTTAGCTATAGTATAGTGTAGATCTGTGTCCTAACTATAGTATAGCCTTAACTTACGTTATGCACATCGCAAGACTAATGTAACATTTTAGATGATTTTCCCATATTTATTGAAAAACGAGGCGAAAAAAAGACAAGTGAGGACTAGCTTTATTTTTCGTTGATATAAAGCTTACAACAAAACATAGTTGCACGTCTTGCAATTAAGATCAAAAAACACTGAACTGCTGAACAAGACTATATTATTCCTAATGTAATTTAATTTTTTTACGAATAATATAGTCTTGTTCAGCAGTTCAGTGTTTTTTGATATAAAGCTTAGGATAAATAATTTCAGAGCATCCAACATTTAGCTGCCACTAGCTGCAACCTTCCGCTAAAACTTCACAAATGTGACGAAACGTGTTGCGCTCGTAAATAGAAGACAACCAACAGTTTTTGCAGTTTGCGAGCAGTGACAAGCAAAGAGCAATACAGCGGATGGTTCGTACCTTTAGGTTCCGAAGTAAGCTCCATCAGCATCCAACACCTTTTGTCAACGTTTCTGCAGCTGCACAATACCCTGGTGATAAAAGTCGGCATTCTTTGAGTTAAGAAAATCCGCAGGGCTCCCTCATTGGCGAATGATCTCCCACGGAGATGGTTGTCGAGAGAAATAAACAGGTGGTTCTGTTGGCGCAAGATCCGGTGAATATGGCGCATGATACAGTGTCTCTCAGCTAAGTAGCTGAAAAGTGTTCCGGATCCTCTTTGCCACGTGTGGCTTGGCATTGTCGTAAAAGAACAGCACACACTTGCGATTCACCAATGGCGGCTCCTTCTTCCGCAATGCACGATGCACCATTTAAAACCTGTGAGTAGAGGTCAGCAGCGATGGTCTGACCAGGTGGAAAGAGCATGTAGTGCACCACTTGGAGACAAGTTCACCATACAGAGAGCATAGACTTTCGTGGGTCCAGAGATTGTATTGAAGTGTGAGGAACAGGGTCATGTGGCGACAAACAGACTGTCACTCGTTGTTCCTTGTTGGCTGCCGACAATATGTGAGGTACCCGCTTGCTTAACTTGTGTGGCTTCCCTATCTCATGCAGGTGCAGTCTGGCTCTATCAGCGGAAGCATGGAACCTTTCTGCACGTTCATCACACGTTATACCACTGTCCTCTTCGATGTCTACTTTCAGGACCTCGTCATCCAGCATGTGTGGTATACAAATAGAACATTAATAGGTGCTACATATTAAATTTCTAAAACATGGTCTCCCCTTAAAGTGATTCTGTAATGAATATACTGTCTATGTGCCAACATTCCATTCCTGACATGTTAAAGTACATAATCGACCTGTTTTCTCTAATGATGTCAGCGTAGCGTAGTAGACAAAACAAGGGAATATAAATCACAAGGTTACGTAATTGCAACCGACGAAAAGTGTAAGAATTTTTAACCGGAAATCGAGACGAGATAAGAGGACGCGTAATGGAATGAAGAAGGATATAATTTAGATCACATTCGTATTCTAAAACAACCGGAAAACGTAAACAATATTTTAAAATAAAAACATTAGAATTATGTTAGTGTAAGATGGTGATTTCATAGCGATCAATGTTGCTACCGATCGGTATCGATCTTCGATATACGTAATATCGTTGTTGCCTGCTAATTGATACACGAATAAAACAATGATGGAAGTCGCAAATCATACGTTAAGCATATTGCCCAATATCGATGTACTACTAAGTTCCGTGCTTACGCAATTTATTTTGCGTATTATATTATTATAATATTATATTGTAACAACAAATTTGGTTGTTATAATATTATGGAAGTTGAGGCCACATTAATTGATAAGGGAACAACTTTATCGTGAATGTTAACAAATCTATTATGTACATTTACCCGGCGAATCGCGTTTTGAGTCTGGTTAGACGTTGCCACGCACTGATTTGGAACCCACTTTTTTAGTGCTATAACACTTGCACTCCACAACATACATCTTTATACGATTAATATCCAAATTTCAATAGCAGCTACACAGCAAACACAATCTTATATATGCGTGGAAGGACAAGGAGTTCCACTTGGACCCAAACTATTCGCTACAATCAGAAATGCACATTCAGGTCAAGTTTAATGCCTCTCGGTGAAACATGTAGAACACATTAACAGTGGGGATTACATAATGCATATAAAAATAACTGTCTGTGGAAAAGCAAAGCATTTATTTTACCCTTGAAAAATCGAATGGTCTTTGAACATAAAGTTCAGCAATGTTTCTTTACTGGACCGTTTCGTATAAGGTGACAGACAGCTTCTGTCTTCTCGAAATATTTACATTCCTCATTAATACTTTTTTCATCAGTTCGTGCTCATCGGCAGCTCACTTTGAAGTACCCTTGTACTGATTTGGAGATTGTATCTCTAAAATCAATTAACATATTGAGACTTCTCAGAATATAAAAACATTTTAGTTTCGTCCTACCACCCCATAAATACAGACCTAAAATCTAGAAGCTTGGTGAGTTTTGCAGAAAGATCTCTGTTACTCTGCACTCTTAGGAGGCTTATCTTTAATGTGCATGGGTGAGTGAATTAATATTAACATTCAATACAAACATCTAAGGACGGAACTTACAAGCTTTCGTAAAGTATGTTTCGAACCAATCGGTACAATGCTCCGCGCGGAAACTGAACTCGTGATCATCAATTAATTTTATATGATATACGAAATTAATTTTCGGTTTATTATACCAATA
>JAGDQP010042831.1:0-16419 GCA_022664845.1 Lepisma saccharinum
GAGTTTACACTTGTAACAAGTACTACATAATTACAGCTAACTGCTCAGAAAGTTTCAATCCAAAAACTTTAAGATCACCAAGTTATAACAGTTTTAAGAATATAAAATACATGGGAGTAAATGAGAGAGTTGGACTTTAAAATACGTTTTACGAGAAATCACATTTCATGCACTTTTCCCCATCTTTCCCTGTACGCTTCATTTGTGATCAGATTTGAGATGTAAAATTCCCGAAATAAATTTATTGAACTTTCGTCCCCTTGGAGTCACTGGAGTCCCGTGTTCGATTCCCAGTGAGAGCACACTGAATTTAGTGTTTCGAAATCCACTTTAAACTGAAACCCTCCCATCCTTAGAATGTAGCCCTAATGTCCCATCTAATAAAAGGGAGTGGCAAACGGGCGTTGGTTCACGTTGTTCATGGACATTTGGATCATAAAATGCCTCTGGGCACAATATTAAGCTTTTTCATCATTATTCTTCAGGAATCTGCACATTTATTTATAGATCATTAAATTACAAATCTCGTGTTGAAGTTAGAACGTAATATTTATTATGGTTGTGCGTGAAGAAATCAATTTTTGCAAACGGGAAAATAATAAATTATTATTAGAAAATGAGACTGAAACTCATTACTCATTACCAACGTACGGTATCTTTTAACTCACTCTCAGCATTGCCATATGAACCTCTGATCAACACTTTTAAACGTTTTCCAATGCTTTTTGGTAGTCCTCTGAAGAACACTGTAGCACGATGGTTAATTTTGCAATAGTCCGTAATGTCCAAGTGAATAGTCACTTCCAAATCTCTGCCTTCGTGTGAGTTAAAAAGTCGTGAAGAAGACTGTCAGTTGCTACATATGGGTGAGGCATAATGATAGTTATGGAACGCTCTTCAGTATAAAGGTCATATCTCGTATCATTGACCTTCCCGTTCGTCTAGTTTTATTTTCACCTACGTAGGATTTGGCTGTTCTTTTCCAACTTGTTATATTGGCCTGTTTCCCCTTTAAATAATACAGTGTTTAAACAGTGTACTTTCAAGTTTCGTGTGAGTAGTTGCTTCCGCGTTTAGTTTCCTTTTAAGACTGCTACACTTGTATCTTGATTCTGGAAACGAATTTTCCCAAGAAACTCACATTGTAGTAGGAAAAAAGTGGCATGGTTTATTTACAATGTTGAGCTTCTGGAAGGAAAAAAAGAAGAAGAAGATACGTGAACAAGCACACAATGATGCTTTACGCTATTGTTTATCAGTGGGCGTCAAGATGCGCATCCTATGGAGAACTTTTCCTTGATTCAATCAGCAATGCCGACGATCAGGCGCTGGGTTGTCATTGGCCTACTTCGATGTCGTAAATACAACCTACATTCATTTTGGTTAATAGAAGAGAAAACTTCAATTTCGGAGAAAATATAAAGTGTTGAAAAGAGAAAACTGCATGTACTTGAAACGAATTGTTTATTTCTTTTAACTGAAAGAGATGTAGATACATGCTTTTTGAATTATTTTTTTTCCAAATTAAGTATTACGTGTATTCTACGGTCTGTTATTGTAATGTCGAACTAAATTTTGATATTAATATTTATTTATTTCGTGTTCGTGTTTTAATGGGACAGAGTCCATTTTAGGAAACACCAACTTATGAAGGAGTACCACTGTCCTTTGTATTGTAGAATTTGGCATAGTGGTCTGATCAATCTCATCCCGGGGAAGCTCTCACAGCTTGATTTTAAGGTGATGCCATATGAAGTACACTGTATAGACTAGAGCTGCCTGCCACGTGAAAAAAGCATGAAATAACTTCTTCTTCTTCTTCTAATAATAATAATAATAAAGAAGAAGAATATTTAGCCCTAGGTTCCTGTTACGTTTGCTTACTTCGGATAAACACTGAGGAAGCGATGCAAGTTTGAGTCTTCCTTACGTCCCCCTCTCCAAGGTTTTTCAAATGTTGCCTGATTCCCACCAGGCGAGTGCTGGGAAGGTGTCTTCAATTGAGACCTTAACCACTCTTTCACATCCATTCCAGAATACTTGCCAAATGACCTAATCTTTCCGATTTGTGATATAGGTTTAGGACGAAGTCATCCCATACTTATCAACTAATTAAAAAAAAAAGTTTCTCCATTCGTACTCTGATGCGCTTCTAGCAAAGTCATTTAAATTCAGAAACAGAATTCGTGATGTTTTTCACACTCCATCTTTCATTTTCTCTCCATTTGGCTTGGAACAAATATTGTTGTCTTCATTACGTCGGTGCTGGATTTTATGCTTGGAAAGAAGGAGAGAGACTGCGAAAAATCAGGTTCAGCATGCTTTTCTTTCTTCGATTATTATTATTGGAAACAAACCAATTTAATGGGTTTTGAAACCAGCTGAGATTGCTCACTTAGTAAGCAGAAGTGAGCATAATTCGTGCCACGACAAAATTTCTTAACAAAGCCAGTTTCCGAATGCTAAAGCAAATTATAGTTATTTTGTTGACTTATCCAACTAGAGGTGTTTTTGATTGTAACCTTCCTCAGGATGTTTTCACCGTGTCTTTTCATTATTTTTAATATGTACGATAGAAGCGGGTTCCTCATTGTGAGTAACTTTCTCATTGCAAAGTATAAAAATATCAACAAAAAATCATCTTTTACTCAAGGAGTTGTCATAAGGTTTTCATACGGTATACAGGCTCTGTCTTAATATGTGGGACAAACTTCACAGAAGAATTTTTGACACCAAAACAATAAAAAAAAAGTCCATATAAACATGGACTCGATTCCGCTTCCTTTTCGAAATACAAAGTTTCCAACTTGGAGCCCAAAATTGACTCCTGTTAAAGGTAAATACAATGGATATTTCCGCGTGAATAGGATGCCGATGCATTAAAATAAAATGTAGTTTTCAGAAAAAGATTTGTAACAACTTGGTGAACAGGGGTTAAAAAAATGATCCCATTCGGTTGTCAGTGTTGCCAATCTGTATGTCGTTTAATGTTTTTTTTCAAATGGCAAGACGTCAGTTTATTGGATACATGGTATCCTGTAATGATGGTTAATATAATATGTGAAGCACAGAAAGCAGTGTTGCAAACTGTTAATGTCAGGTTAAACGTTGAAAATTGGCATGCGGAATATTTCCCCTTGTATGTTGTCCATAGTTTGCAACACTGCATTTTGTGCTTTACATATTATGTTTACCATACTAGAGGATACCATATATCCAAAAAACTCACGTAGTGCCATTTGAAACAAATTAACGATATAACAGGTTAGTAACACTGATAACCCAATGGGATCATTTTTTAACCTCTAATATGCACCAAATTGTTACAAATCACCTTCCGAAAACTAAATTTTATTTTTATGCATCGTTTCTGATACATGGCGAAATATTCAATGTATTTACCATTGACAGGAGTCGATTTTGGGCTCCAAATTGGACACCTCGTATCTCGAGAACAAAGCGAAATCGGACCTATGTTTGTACGGATCTTATTCATTGTTCTAGTGTCAGGAATTCGTCTGTGAAGTTTGTCCCACATATTAAGATACACCCTGTATACTTTAATCGTCTATGTTGTTGCAAATGTGATACTTCACACGTATCATTCACAAATACAGGACTTCACCTCAATCCAGTGGCATAATTTGAACCGGAAAAATTCCATGTGAACGTATATACTAAAGATAGTAGTCTGGGTGTGCGAAGTCAAGAAAAATTCTTGTGCCACTTGAAAATCAAAGTTCAAATTGTAAAAACGAATATATATAGCCTATATATAATTATTTGCTAAATCGATTCAGTTTACTGTTTAAATTTCAGTTCTTATTATTACTATAGTATTCGTTTGTTTGTATATTTTCAATCATCAATTTCATTGGATGGTACGTGCAGTTCTTTTATCCTTCGATGTTGCAACGAAGGAAGAATGTTTGTTGTTAGTGTTTGCATTGAGGTTAGAAAGCATGCTTCTCTAATATGTATAAAACGTGAAAATACATAGATTGCTTCTTACACTTTCAGATTTTCTGTTAACTACAAAGAACATTTGAAAGTAAGGTTATGTTGTAAACTAACATCTGAATGTCTACTACAATATTTTCTTTACTGTTAACAAGCCAACGTTGAACGCATTGTGGTTTCCTAGATCATAAACATTATGTTCGAATCATTTGTAATGGTTTGCATAAACAAACAAAAGACACAGAGACTCAAGGGAAACTTTCACTTGTTTCAACCGCATGAGAACTTGGTTCTCTCGATTTACATTGACATGGCGTGACTTCCATTAGCACATTCAATTTTACATTCATAATCATGCTTGCATCATGAAATAGGGCAAAGAATGTCTATGTGTTGTACATTTGAAGATAAATAGTAAACCATTGAACACTCATTATTCCAGTGGCGATTCGTGTTTTTTATGACGTGTAGAAATTGTAGGTCCTACAAAATACACGGTACCCTGATCCTCCCCACCCCCACCCTTCCCTTTAGTTAAGCTAATTTGTACCTTTCGTTCTAATTGAACATTTAGATTCTAAGGGCTTCCAAAGCCTACTAATTATATGACTACATTCATGAATCGCCTCTGCATTATTCTGATTTTGCTTTTGGCTTTCGGACAGGCACGTATCTAGAAGTTGGTTTCGGGAGGTACACACAGGATTCGGAGGGTGCATAAAATTCTTAATTCTGAGGGAAACATTGAAGGTCACATCTCGCTTTCACTTATAAACGTAAATGTGTTTAAGTATGAAATATTGAGCATATTATATTTACACTTTGCTGCTAATCAGTCGCTAGTTAATTACTTGTTTCATCACTCCAAATCAGGAAAATAGCACGTGATATCCGGTTAATACGATAATTAAAACGTTGGTGAATATATAGTGCAAAAGACCAAAGTTCAGTTAGTTGTGTATATGAAAGAACTACCAATCTACTTACATAACAAACGTATGCAGATATGCTCTTTCTTTGTATTCGTCAAAAGATAAAGAATTGTTAATTATCCCCTTGATTTTAATCACAGTTTAGGTCAAGATTAAAGTAAATGCTGTCGACTTGTTTTTTTTTTTGCAAACATTTGTCTATACAACGTCATATAATGTCACCTGACTTTATGCATTTATTTCTACGGAAGAAAGAAGAAAGTTGTTTGCATTTAGTTTTTTTTTTTTTTAACATAAAATTCAGATCCGTAGAAATAAGCATTTCCTGAAAAATATTTTAAGAGTTATTGCTATAATCTTAGGGTAAAGTTTTTATTTTTATTTTTTCGTTGTGATATGAAAAATGAATGCAAGATTTAAATTGTTTATATAATTTAAAATATAAATTATATATATAATGTTAAAAAATAATTGCTATGTCCAATAAGGATGTATTTTGAAAATATTTTCGAAAGTAGAGGATATTAAAAAAAAAACTATCTGATTTCAAAAGGCTATATTTTTTAAACTAATGAACTTTCTAGTAAATTTTAAAGTACATGTCTGAAAATAACATGTTCTTACAATGTTCACAAATGCTCAATGCGCCCTCCTGCTGACGCACGGCGTACTTCTACACATAGTCCACTCTTCCCATACATGAGCTAGCATTCCAGGTGGTACTGTAGCCATTGCTGCTGTTATGCGGTGTTGCAATTCGTCAACAGTTTTTGGCTGAGGGGGCAGATATACGGAGTCTTTCACATAACCTCACAAGAAAAATCACATACATTGAGGTCGGTCGGCCTTGCTGACCAGTGGTGCAATGCCAAATCGGAAGCTCCTTCAGGCCGATCCAACGTAAAGGAAGTTCCTTGTTCAGCAATTCTCGAACTTGCCCGTACCAGCATTGTTGCCAGTTTAGCGACTTTTATCGCTAAAACTAGTTACTTTGAATACACATTTGGCTGCCAAAGATTCTCACTTTTCTATAGTGAACATAGGGAACTACCTTTTGTGAATGCTTTAGCGACAAACACGCCTCATTCTAACATTGGTAAGGTAGGGTTTTAGCGAATTTTAGATTGATATTTAGCTACTTTCAAGTTATTATTGTTGGCAACACTGGGTGCCAGTGTGTTGGAGCTCCATGCTGTTGGTTAATAAAAGCATCAGAATCTGCTTGTAACTTCGAGAAAAGCCAGTTCTGCAACATTTTCAGAGATTAGATTCCCGTGACTGTTTTCATTTGGCATTGCACCACTGGCCTGCAAGGTCGCCCGACTTCACTGTATGTATATTTTTTTTTTCTTATGAGGTTATGTGAAAGACTTCATGTATGTGCCCTCTCTGCCAAAAACTGTAGACGAACTGCAACAACGCATAACAGCAACAGTGGCTGCAGTAACGCCTGATGCTAGCACACGTATAGGAAGAGTTGGACTATTGTGTAGATGTATGTCGTGCGTCAGGGAGGAGAGCACATTGAGTATTTGTGAACATTGTTAGCAAAACTTAATATTAAGATATGTACTTTAAAATTTACTGCTAGGTTCTACGTTCATTAGTTTAAAAAATATAGCATTTTGAAATCGGATGATTCTCTTATCAACACCCTGTATTTTCTGAGTTATACGCTATATTTCCAAAACATACTCTTAAAACCTTTGCAACTCTTTGAATAATTTCGGTGTGTGAGTATGCCTATATCGCACACAGGAAGGATTTTTTTAAAAGAAAAAAGAAAATAATTATTATTTACAGTACAAATTCATTTATAAAACTCTTCCCAAAATATTTTCTGAATCATATTCGAAGCATATTAATACACCAAAAACATTCTAAGCACATTCTCAAATAATTTAAGAGTATATTTCGGTAATATAATGTATATAATTGAGAAAATATTTTCGGAATTTTTTTATTCTGCTGTGCGGGATGATAAATAAACTATTTTCGGAAATATTTTAAAATGTGTCCTAATGAACATCGGAATTATTTTAAATGCTATTTTGAAAAAGATATATTTTGTTTGTTTTACATAAGTCTAAGATTCTTTATCGAGCGACTTATCGTAGCTCAGTCGGTAGAGCTTTGGCTTCGTATTCGAAAGATCCTGGATTCGATACCAGCTGTCAACCATCGTGACTGAGGTTTCTCCAGGGGGTTTCCTCAGTCACCAGGCAAATACCGGAATAATGCCCTAAACCATAGACCCCTAAAGAACATAAATAAATTCAAATCCCACATTCTAATGACAGGTTCACAATAAGATTCCATGCTGAAGTGTGAAAGTAGCTACATATCCGTTTCGTTGGCTTGAGATTATCATAATGTAACCTTCCGTATATCATTGTTACTTTGTCCCTCAATTTCATGCATGCTTTATGAAACCAAAGTTTCAAAGCAACTGTGTAGGTGACCTAAGTATATTCATGATGTCATGAGATGTCTTTAACAAAATAAATTGCAGAGTCTTTACTTTGGATGGTTATTTGACTACGTCATCGCCGGACGTAACTAACTGGTTCTGGTATAATCATACGTTAAATATTGTTATGTTGGATCCTGAATTAGAAAGCGCACACACTGATTTCAGAAGTGATTACTTGACACGATTTTTCTTTTTTAAGAAACTAGACCCTTTGGTGATTGAAGACGGATATATTTTTCTGTCGATGATCTAAAGGTGGATAGAGCCCACTGCATTATTACACTGATGCTTCCTTAAATGTTTGTTTCTTTGTTATGTGAATTTACAAATATTGATTTGTAAAAATTATGCAATCCTTCTTTTAACACACACATGTTTCACCTATAAACATCAGACTTTTCAAATGTACATTAACTTATTCCAATAAAGAAAAAATACTTATTTGAAAAAGTTTAGCAAAAGTTAGATGTACACTTCAGAAAATCGTAAAGAAAATAAACGAAACGTTGGCGATAGAAACATACGTATTGTATAATTATATGATTCATTACAATATCCGTAATACATGATGCCAAACTTTTTATATTAACCTATTTAAATGTATTTTCAATATCTACGTTCAGGCGTAATTGTCTACTGGATTATGTAAATATAATATTATATGTCTTCCTTTTTTCAGGCATGTGACTGCCCACTTTATTGGAAGGTTCCACTCTTTATTGCAGCAGGGGGTGAAAAAGTTGGCTATGTATCAGCGGATAGTTTTCTTGACTTCTGGAAGAAGTAAGTAGTAGGGTCTTTGCTAATAGAGTAATTTTAAAGAAAATTACGCTTGAAATTTTCTTGTAATTTATGTAGTACAATATATGTTGTTACAAGATTTTAGAGTATATTTGCAACGTAAGTGGAAGAATATAGTTCATTTTAAATGCCTCAGTTTTAGATATCAGCATGTTTAGAACTTTGAAATCTACGAATTGTTGAACTTTCGTTTAGTAAATCACATTAACAATCAATTGAAGTGTTTGGAAATATTAAACACATGGTCATTCTTTAAAAAGTCTGAATACATCTATATAGTTTCCTTAAAAGCTTTATAACTGGGTCTCTAGTCGAATACTTGCCAGGAACATATTATTAATAGAAACTAATATAACGTTCTTTATTTTGATATTTGTTTGTTCATGTGTATGTTATCGTTTAATGATTTTAACATTTTTTTTTTAATGTAAGTAAAAGCTGGCCTTATGTCCATGACTTGAAAATAGCAACACCCGTCGACTAAAATACTAAAAATAATGTAAAAACTTAACATGTTAATAACGTAATATTCTAACACCTTTATCAGTCAAAATACAAGCGAAATATTTTCCACGGGGTCCCGTTTACAATGTATAAATTGTACAAAAAATATTTTATTTGTTCATTCCTTTTCTCATATGTCCAGTTCAGAAATTGTAAACGCATATATTAATTTATAAACATCAGTCTTATCACAGTAACTATCCTTATTGTTAATTCAACAAATGTCTTGGTTAATAAAATACATAAATTCTGGTTTACAAATATTTATTAATGGATTACTTTTTATACACTTATTCCTATTTTTTTCTCTCTCTCCCTTGGCTCCACCGGTAAGGAGTACTCCTTGCTATGGAGTTCGAGTTTACATCCATTATGTCTGCCATTCTTTCAAAACAAAATGTAAATTATTAGTAATTTGCTCTGTCCTAAACATATCTCGTGGTTCATCTAGAATTAGATTTATATTTACAAAAAAAGAAAAAAAAAAACTTTTGCACACAAAATATGAGTTTTCAGATACTTTTTTTTTTTAGTGTTAATGCCTAACTTTTGACATGCGAACCTGGCAACATTTCAAAACATTACTGGATTAGCAGTTATTTTCAGTAGGGCATGTTTTCTTACATTTTTCGTTTTTCTTGTCTGTTTACATTTTGTCCTCTTTGTTTTATTTTTTTTTATTCCTATATTACAAACAATTATGTTCGAATTTATCTTCCACCCTGAGGAAGGAACTAGTTTCAAAATCGATAGGATTGTTGCTTCATATACAATCATAAGAGTTTATGGTAACCCCACGTAAATAAACTATGTTTTCACTAATTTGAAAGTCCAAACTCCCGCTCAAATGTAGTACTTCTTCAATAATATTAATGTTAATAATTTCTCTAACAACCATTCTTCTACGCAAAATCAACCAGATGTTTGATTAGTATTTTTCCCTCGCAGTGTATTCCATAAATTTATTCTCAATATCTCGTAAAGCAATGGACGAGTAATCAAATTTCATATGGAGTAATTCGTTTTCCTTTTTGAAATATGAGACGCATATACTATGGACGTGCTTTATAGAGGACAAAGCAAAAAAATAGTTAACAGTTGTTCCCTTGTTCCTAAGATTTTGGACTTCCTTCGTATAGGTTCCCGAACATGCATGTTAGACTGAGGTTTGAAAATAATCCTAGATATTGAATTCTAACAACTCTCGTATCTTTTGTCATGAGGTATTCTACACGTAAGGCATGAAATTACTATAAAGGTTAATAGAATTTTAGTCTACACAGTCAAATAAAAGAACAGATTTATCTGGTATAACCTCAGTTATATGATACTACAAAAGAATTCTGAAGTTACGTCATGTTTTATGTATTTATTTACTATTTTAGAAGTTACCTTATAGTACAATAATGTTGTACTTACTTTCAGAGTCGTGTCAACATATCATGATGCTGAATCCCGTTTTGTGTATATCTTGACACGAGGCCAAAGACAGTACTTGCTTCCAGATGACTTCATTCCTATGGTACAGGATGTTGTAGATACTCACCCTGGTCTTACGTTCCTGAAAGAAGCCACAGAATTTCACTCCAGATATGTACATACAGTATGTATAAAAATCGATTATTTATTAGAAGCTAACGTAAACTACCTGAAACCCTTGAATATATTTAATATATAGAGAATGATGGGTCATATTTTTGTGGATCGATTGCAGGTTGCGCTCTATTCCATCTTGTAGTCTTTTTCCAAGTTCCGTTATCTCATGCCATTACTTATTTTATCCTGCCTTGTAGCACGATCAGTATACTTATCTTAAAATCTCATTTCTATACATCTTTTTAATAATTTGTTTAAAAGATCTGCTCGAGCACTGTCATTGATTTATTTTTATTTTTCATGACGTACGTCTTTTATTGAATTACATTTCGCCAATAAAATAAATGATTGAAGACTTCTTGTACACCGTATATGCCTGTAAGCAAATTTTTCAGTATAAAGAAAAATCTCTTTAGAGACAGGTTGAATCATACCAGTTGTGCTATCTTGGAGAGCATATACGTACAATTTAAAATGGAAATGGCCCTTACATTGTTTTTGTTACAGTATTCACACTTACGCATAGAGTAGTGTGTAATAAAAAAACAAATTGTATACTGACACTTAACACTGTTTTCTATAGGAAGTCGTGAATTTGCTTTAAGTACTTCTAACCCAGAACTGGGATAATTTTCTCTTGGTTCACTAAGTTTCATCAGATGATTGCAAGGATTTTACCAGACCCTCCTACACTAGCCATATTCCTTCCAATGCCCTCCGCGCGCCATCTGTTCCGTGATGCGAAAATGATCTTCATGAAAACCGATGAGAAACCCACAGAAGTACTTTTGATACCCCCTCAAATTTCAAATTAATACTCCCCTACACTTTCCCAGTATCGAAGTCCTGGCAAGATGCCTGGATAAAAGACACGATAATAAGCTCAATGAACAGAAAATTAATTACCTTGTGTTCTTTTGGTAATCCTTTCTTTTTGGACTTACAGAGGTCACACCTGTAGTGTAGTTGTATTTTGCTAAGTGATCAATAAAGTCAACTTGAGACATGTATTGTTCGTTCTGTATCATGAGTCCCAAGAAAAAATGGGAGTGAGTGGCAAAAGGAGCAAAGGACACAACCTGTAGATACTAGCTGATTTTGCTTATGTCAGACTGAACTCCTTAACAGTTGTCAAAAGACAGTGTTCACCTTGTGTCACGCATATTAACAAGAAACTATTCAAACTAGCTAAGGAATTACTCCAAATAGTCAATGCAGGCCCACAACAACCGATATCTGAACGAATACTTAGAAAGAAACTTCATTCGATGATTGTGTAAAACAGGGTATTTCAGGTTACAAAAGCCTATGGTAATAGCTGTTCACAATGCTGTTCCGTTCCCCAATAGAACTGTCGTACAGATTGTCGTTAACTGAATGTATTTATTTTGATCTGCCTGCCTCGTTTCCTGTTTGTACTGTAATGATGCAAGGCGAAGAGTACAGAATAGATTGAACGAAACCCTTTATGATGACTATGTTCAAGGTATTGGGAAATCTTTGATGCTTTAGAAATGTTTATCTTACATAGAAAGGCTGCCCAACTTCTGACGAGTATCACTTTAAAAACTTTCACAGATTGTAGCACATGTGGACAGATGAAAACATGCCAAGTCCTAAGTTTCACAACTCCTTAGAACGGGAGATATAAGAGGTTTCGTCATAACCCCTGAAAATTATTTACACTTGATGGCATGCATTCTACTAGAGTGCTTAAAGGTCAATCTTTCGTCCCTTCCTACTGATATGCTTGCATAGTGGTTTGAGGGGTGGTGGTAGGAGACAGATGCTTCTAGTAAACAAGTATTTTGAGTATAGTATAATTAACATAATTTAACACCACAGACTGTTTTGAAAATTTTACTAACTAGCTGTTTAAGTGGAAAGATGACAAAGCAGTTGGTGATGTCCTGTGTACACCTGAACCTGAACTACATGGACCGTCTCTCCTTCTCGATTCGTGGTTAGGACAGACAGATGGAGCTTTACTGACAGTTCGGACCGGACAAAGTGGATCTACATATTGAAGTGATACCACCTAAACCTACGAAATATTGTTAGCCTTTACAACTAAGGTAAGGGCACCAGTTCTCGGTATGTTAAGGTGGATTTTGCAGAAAGTGCTTTCTATAAGAGCTATATGTAACAAACAACCCTACTTTTTTCGCTTCATTAGCAAGTTCAGGTCTAGTGAGAATAGTCGTCACACCAATGCACCAGTAGTCGTCACCCAATGTACTACAAACATTCGCTTGGAAAATATGTATGATATCCTCGTTTTCATCTCACTGGATCTGAACCTGGCAAAATAAAGCGTGCTTGAAAGGAAAGAGGCATTGCTAGAAGGTCCTCAGAAATTCTTCTTTTTTTAAAAAAAAACAGTTGACTTCCGGTGGAGTATGTACGAATTTGAATTTTACTGACGGCTATTCGAAAGAGTGAGGCTATCACCATGAAATTCTTATAAATTTAGGATCATATTGGATATTAGGATTAAATTAAATTTATCACTTTCTGGAGTAAAAATTTTAGGTAGCAATTTTTCACCTGTAATCGTCACCCATGACGAGCATTGGTGCAAAGTATGTTTGACTTGCACCAGTAGTCGCCACTCCTCAAAGCAGAGAAAGTGGCAGTCAAGCCCCGCAAACTTATAATCTGATAATTAATTTGATCATTAAAGAGGCATTTTATGCACATGTAAACATCATGTACTTATACGTAAAACTTCAATGCTTATTTTTTAATATCCCCTTGCTTAACACCTTTTAGTAACAAAACCATGGAAAGAACAGGAAACGCGAACTTGCCGCCCAAACACAAGACATTTCTACTAAACGAAGTGACGCAATAAGCATATTAATGGTGCCGGTTACGTACAAGACTGTTAACTTGGCATGTTTTTGTCACCAAACGATGAAAGGTTTTCTTATTTTTACATATTTAGTAAAAAACATGACGACAACTGGAGCAATGGCGAGAACTGGTATCTTTACCTTATACTTCTTCCAGCAGTACAAACTGTTCGTCACGCGCATAGAAGATTCGTTCGATATATTGCTGACAGTGTTCCTTCACTACACGACAGACTGTTCGTCATGAAGATACATTTACTAATTTATAATCAGCTGTGTTCCCCACAATTCCGACCCATGCTGAAATATTCATGGTATTCCTCTGGTTATTTGCCACACTCATTCAAAAATATATTGGACGTTAACTTCTATAGTGATTCATCATGTGGGAGTCGATTCTATGGACAGCGGCTTCATGAAGTGTTCGTGGTGTGACATCAATCTGTGTTTCAATTGTTCCTCTCTGGTATCATTCTGTGGACTGACCAGTAACGTTCCCTGTCTTCTACTGCTTGCTATGGCAGGTACGACCACCCAACCTTGGCATTTTTTCCATCTATCCACGTGTTCTGCAACCTGTGGAAGTTTCAATGCGATATTCATCGCGAAGTTGGCGGCCTTCCCTTGTAAGAAGGAACTGGTCTTTTATTTGAGATTACTATACAGTTGAACAATGACGGCTGCATGTGTCTTCTGAACGAACGAGTGTTCTCTTTCATGCATCTACCCCAAGGTAAACATTTGTGGACACCCAGTCTTGCCAAACGACAATATTGTCAAATGAACAGTGTGTGATTGACAGCGAACATTTGGAAGCATTCCTGCACATAAACTGACCAACAAAGTCTTCCGAATTGAATCCGGTGAGAATTATTTCGATGTTGTGACGTATACTTCATTAGTTGGTCATGGCAAAAGTTAATATTGGAATAGGATGTGTGTTATTTTACGTCATACGTGTGGATCATTTTCCGCTCTTTAATATACACTCAGATTCATAAAAAATAACCGACAAGAAGTTGGTTTTGGGAGGGGACCATGGGGTTCGGAAGAGTCCAAGGTGTGTCTGGGTATGAAATGTGTATTAAATATACAAAATTACGCCTAAAATTATACTAACTCTGTGTTCTGAATTATTATTTTTTTTGGAGGGGGAGCAACCCCTAAATACGGTCCTAGTTGCAAGCACGATAATATTCCATTTAAAATATAAATCGAATATTAGTTTCTTATTGCCATATTGTGTAATGGACAAAAGTATTATAGAAATTCTTAGTGCCTGTCGATCGAGAGCACCTATGGATCATTTTCTTTAATTTGAGCGTACATTTGTGTGTACAGGTGCAGTCAACGCCAAAAGTTTGTACTCGGACGTAAAATTTCTTCTCCGAGTAACTGTGGAATGGATAGACGGAGTTGGGTGTAGTTTTCTGTAACTTACAGAAAGTCGCATTCTCTTTAAGTTACAGGAAACCGTACTCGAACCGACCTATCCTTTCCAGTTATTCAGAAAAGTAATTTTACGACTGGTTACAAAATTCTGGCGCTGAATGTACACTAAAATTATGCACTAAATTTCATTTCCTTTCTCAGATGTGGAATGCATTTGTAGTAAAATATGATAAATTAATTGCAACGTACATAATATGTTTAGAAATGAAAAAGAAGCTGTTTGATTTCTTATTGTGCTTACGTCTTTTTGCAGGTTATTGCGCGTATATATTACTGTGTGAACCGTTCTTGGAGTGGACGCATAACGATACCAGAACTTCGAAGATCTAATCTTTTGCGTGTAATACAACTGTTGGAAGATGAAGAGGATATAAATCAAGTGACAGACTATTTTAGTTACGAACATTTCTATGTAATATATTGTAAATTTTGGGAACTGGACAAGGACCACGACTTGTATATTGACAAGCAAGATCTCACGAGGCATAATGATCATGGTATGTGTGCATGATTGTGCAAGGAACTGACTGATACTTTTTTCTATAGAGTTATAGTAATTTTTCAGTTTGGTTTATACTCTTTCCTACAAAGTAATCCGGACAATTCTTTCAATTTTTTTCATCCAGCTTTCCTTTCTACATCACCTCTTTAAATTTATCAAAGAGGAAATAACGTATAGTGCCAGTAACATTATTTACTTTTTTAATTCACCATATTGCCCAAATCATCATGTTTTTTGTTCTAACGTTCTCTTCATAATTAGAATAAATTGATAGTAGCCCAGGAGAATACATAAATTGTATCCAGCAATGTTGAAAATTGTGTTAAGAAAAAAAAATGAGAGTTCAGTAGAAGAATTTCAACATGGATATTATGACAATATGGCCTTGTATCCGTCTTGAATAAAGAAAAACAAAGCTTTCTGACAAGGCTGAATTCTTCAATAACAAAAATATCTTCAAACGTAATGGTTTCGGAAGTATACCACTTCCTTCCTCAA
This sequence comes from Lepisma saccharinum, assembly GCA_022664845.1. Classification (NCBI taxonomy): domain Eukaryota; kingdom Metazoa; phylum Arthropoda; class Insecta; order Zygentoma; family Lepismatidae; genus Lepisma; species Lepisma saccharinum. The sequence goes on from JAGDQP010042831.1 coordinate 15,574, forward strand.
TCTACATTCTACAACTCAATTGAAGAATTTCAAAATGTAATGGAGCAGAGTAATGGTATTTAAAGAATTTTTTTTTTTTAACTTACTTATAATTGAAGGGTGTGAGGCAAAAACATGGTAACCCACAAATGTTTATTTTTTGAGTTATTCAGCACCCGATGGAAAGGAATCATACCGCGTCGTTTAATGTTGTCCGACTTCAAATTGTGCTCCAGAGATGGCAGCAATATTTACTTATGGTAAGCCTATTGTAACATTTTGGGATTCATAAGAAGGTAACCAACAATTAAGATGGTGGGAAACGAGGAGCAGTATACCAGCTTGCCACTAAAATGGAAAAGAATTTGTAAATTTCTTACAGCGAGTTCAGTGAAAAGATTTATTCTTGAGTGACTTAGGTAGCGAATATTATGGTATAGATAATAAAACATGGTAACCCACACAGCAGCATGAAAAAAAAATTCGTTATTTTGATTTGGTACAATTATTTTAAGCCTTTATGTATAGCTTTACGTGTAAAATCAGCTTTCAGCCAATGAAAATGACTTGTGCAGCAGTAAAAATCGAATTTCTTAAAAGTTTAACATTGTGGGTTACCATGTTCTTGCCTCACACCCTTCAATTAATCATTGGAGTTGCACGATTTTAGAAAATGTGAAGAAGAGACTGGCAAAAACAACATATTTCATATATGTACATTAATTTGATAATGTCTGTATTCGCCAGTTCTTGTGGCAAAATTGTTGTCTAGTGCTATAAATAACTGATTTCTAATGTAAAGTTTCGGCACGTGACAATTACTGATTAATATATATTTTGTTAGTATATTTATCAATATTCCAATTC
>JAGDQP010042832.1:401-16419 GCA_022664845.1 Lepisma saccharinum
AGGCACATAGAGAATAATTTAGCAAGTTCCTCTTTCATTTTTTCACCTCCCCATTTAAACATCTCTGCTGTGAGTCCATCTTCTCCTGGTGATTTTCCGTTCTTCATCCCTCGAGGTACTTTATCCACTTCTTCTTTCATTACGTCTGGGACATTACCATCAATTTCTTCTGAATCTTCATTTCCTAGCTCTTCCTCGGAGTAGTACAATTCTGTGTAGAAATTTTCAAATGTGTTTATAATTTCTTCCTTATTTCGTGTTACGGTCCCGTCTTGTCTCTTAACTGCAATTATTTGCTTTTTCCCTATCATGAGCTGCTGTTTGACTTTCTTCAGGCTCTTGTTTTCCTCGATTGTATTTCTAACAAGATTTTCGTTATATCTTCGTACATCCTCTCTTATTTTCTTTCTTACGGTTTTATTTAGTTCTATGTACTCAATCCTCTTTATGCAATTTTCCTCTTCTTTCATTTCCCTTCTTTTCTTCATCAAGAGCTTAGTTTCTTCTGAGATTTTGCTCTCTTTTTTCTTTCTGGTACCTGCTATCTCCTTGTCTGTTTTTCTTATTATCTCAGTCAGTATTTTATTTCTGCTATCGATGTCTTCTTCATCCTCTAACTCTTCCAAGGAGCTGAATCTGTTGCTTAGTTCTATCTCGAATGTCTGTCTGTGTTTTCCAAGATTTTCCAGATCTAAAACTGACGGTTTTCCTCTGATAAGCTTCTTTCTCTCTAGTCTAGTATTTAGTTTCAGCTTACATCTCACCATCCTATGATCACTCGAGATTTTGAAACTGTTTAGAACAGACATGTCTTGCACAATTGCCCTGTTATTTGATAGAACGTAGTCTATTTCGTTTTTGGTCCCATTTGGGCCTTTCCATGTCCACTTCCTTTGGGGCGGTTTCTTGAAAAATGTATTGGAAATCAACAGTCTGATGGCTTCTGAGAATTCCACTAACTTCTCTCCTCTTTTGTTTCTTTTGCCAAATCCAAAGTTTCCCACTTTCGTGTCACTGCTCTGCTTGGTTCCTACTTTTGCATTGAAGTCTCCCATTACAATTTTGTAATGCGATTTGCTACTATCCAAAATCTTCTGGATCTCCTCGTATAGGTCTTCGACTTCCTCCTCCGGGTGCGAGGTTGTTGGAGCGTACACTTGTATAATTTCCATACTGTATCTCTTGTTAATTTTTATTACTACCCGTGCGATTCTATCTGAAATTCCTTCAATTTCTGTGATTCGTGACTTCAGGTCTTTATTAATTATAAAGCCAACGCCTGTCGCTTTTCCAGTTGCTGTTCCTTTGAAGTAGAACGTGTGCCCTGACGGTAGTTCCAACTGTTCTTCATTCTTCCTCCACACTTCTGATAGTCCTATGATGTCCCACTTAATCCTCTTAAGTTCATTCTGCAGTTCTTCTAATTTGTCCTCTCCTGCAAGTGACTTACAGTTGAGGGTCGCCACGTATAGGTCCGTTCGAGTTGCCGTGTCGGTGTCCTGGCAGTCTACAGTCCAAACCCAGGCATTTTGACCCTCTGACTTCCTGCAGGACTGACCGCTGCCGTTGCCAGCTGCATTCCGTCCTCCGGGCAATGAGGTCCTCCGAGGCTGTTAATGTAATTGCAACACTATATATCTGTTGACAACGTGTAAACTTTATTTTGTATATATATTGTGAATTTTAATAACTTTGACTTCGACCCGTCACGATTATGAATGCGATGCTAGTTAAAATTCACATCCATGCCCCAGCCGGATCTATATGTTGGATAGTGCTCGTTTTGTCTACCAACTGAATGGCTCACTGGTTCACTGGTCCTAACGCAGAATTTTAAAACCTTTTATTGCTCACGGCCCGGCAAGCTGCAGGGGATAACTGTCAAGGACCGGTAAAGATGTCAGAAAGTTTAAAGGTTTATTTGACGTTTGAAAGATAACAACATATCTTCAGATTATAGTTATTTTAGAAAGGAAATATAAACTTTAATCTCAATTTTGAACGTCTAAATCAACAAAATAAGTGTTAAATATATTAATTTTTCTAGGTATCCGCGCTTGAAAACCACTGGTCTAAATAGGAAAACAACAACCTTCCTAGATAATCTCCTTCAAGAATGATTTTCATATGATGGGTTACCTCGATACATGCAGAGAACTACCTTTGGGAAGGGGGCTTCACTAGATATAGAGCGCACCTATTATGCCAAGAGGGGACTTCACTAAGGGTATCTTCTGAATAATGCAGAGGATACAACCACAAGGGGCCTCCGTAATTTGCCTTGTAAAGCAGAAAGATATTAGCATGAACAAAATCCACCGAAATGTGGGTTTGTATTTCAGTATATGGTGCCTGACTATAAGCGCTACATACATCAGGATGTAACACATTTTTAATTGGCATATAAGATTTATACTCACTTCTTATACGTATTTAAATAGCTATGTGGATTATTCACGATTTACGATAAATACATATTTGTATTCAGAAAGGTTATTCATAAATAAAGTTCTTTCCAACACTGTGCAAAAGATAACATCCAATGGCTATGTGAATAACTAAAAGCGCCATGCGCTGTGCTCCTGGCGCCTTCCGGGTATCCGTTTTGTCCTCTGACCATTTTAACCGGGGCCATTTTGTTCCCGAGCTCTTGACCTGAGGCGTTTTGATCTCGGGCCCTTTTGACAGGGACCCTTTAGGCAGGGGTCGTTTTGGCACCGGGCCGTTTTGACCAGAGACCTTTTGGACGGGATTCTTCTGTACGGGCCCTTCTGACATAGAATCTCTAGTCTAATATGGACCAAAATTTCACTCCTCATCCATTCTTTCACGCTTGTCGTCGCTGTGTGAGTGGCCCATTTCTAATTGTGGGGCCTAGAAGCAAAAGCTGCAATCAACACCCCAGAAAATTTTACAGAAGGGCCAAAAGAAAATTTATGGTAGTAAATATAATAGTGTATGGGTACTTTTTCCCCTGTGGTTCTACGTAAAAAAATACAAAATACTCAAAGAATTAGGACTTTACCTTCATTTACATCATTATACACTTTAATTATACAATTCCATCAAAATCTTGGCTTGCCAGAATATGGAGATTGCAACTTTTGCTTCTAAGCCTCACAATTTATATATTAATCCTTCAGTAAGAGCAGCGACCGTACCAGGATAAAAACGTGCGGGGCATTACAATATTTCATTTCTTTAAAAATCTAGGAGCTGACTTACGTTTATCACATATGTATAAAATAAGTAATACTTATAAAACTGGGGCGGCTAGGCTGGCTCCCCGCAGCCCCCTTTTGGATTTGTCCCCGGTTTGACATAGTGAATTCCGTATAAAATAACACATCCTATAAATGTTTCCCTTTACCTCTTTCGATGAGACAATCATGCATAGAAGCCCTTTTATTAGAATGTATTCTAATCGTGATTGTTACTACAAGCTTCAGGTAGCATCGCCCTTTTGTGTTTGAATGTCAGATCTAATTCGGAGGCAATCTCACCTAGTTGTATTAGCTCTGTTTCGGAGTTTGGAAATTGGATGATCGTCTCACGAAATAAATAAAACTTTCTCCAATGAACATTGCTTCAAATGTTGGCATAGGTCAGTAACTCCAATGTAATTATTAGTTTATGGATAATGGATCTGTTCGCCTGTATTGTTTTATAGTTTTATGTGCAAACAAATGCTGTAAATGTATTGTTTGTCGTAGTAAAAGCCATACCTGTCCATATGAACACGTGTTTAATCATTTTTTACTAAATCGGTTCCTCTTGCTGTTTTCAGTCTTCTGAGTAGTTGGTAATATTTTGCCATTTCTTTTGTCTTCTACCATCCTCTTTAATTCTCTATAATTTCTACAATCGTAGTTCTCTATCTGAGTTTTCGTGAAAGAGTTTGAGTTTCCTCTTTGGTTCGTCTATCCCATTTCTTTCTCTACATTTGTCTGTACACGATTTGCATGCCTTAGTATGTTTCCCAGAAGATTTCTTTTTGTTTATCTTACTGCGTGCCCTTCTGTACTATATCCTTTTCCAAACTTCCTCATTGTTCATTTTTCCCTCCGACTACCCTGAAGTATTCTATTACATATTCACATATTAAAATGTTTGTAGATGTTTCTGGTCCTCATTTGTCATTGGTGATGATCCTCACTCATAAGTCACTATAGTTCACAGATGTTTTCGTACGCTGTTCCAAGTTTTAGGTGGATTTTCTTACATTCAAACAGAAATTTATTTCGGACTGAAAGCTGTGATTTTTATGACCGTTATGTTTCTAAATTTAATCCTGCATCTCTCATGAAAGTAGTTAATCATTAAATAGCATAATTTCTTTAACTTATTCCCTAGCAGCTATACTTAGTTGCTTCCTATGAGGAAAAGATCCTTTATGAAAATTTTACTTTTTTTTTTAGGAAAGTGCTTCGATATATTTAGTGATACTTTCACATAAATGCTAGTACGAGTATGACCATTCCTGTAAAAAATGAAAAAAGATTGCTTTCTCGGCACTAGAACCTCTATTTTTATTTTCATTTTGATTTCATATTCAGAGATAGAGAAAACGGTTTCTTTTGGTAACAAACATGTAATTCTAATCAAGTGTTTATTGCCAACATTTTCATCACGTATATTAACAGAAAATACGAAATATTCTCAGTGAATGGCAATTGCGATCCCTAATTGGCTGATAGAATAAGTGTGCGAGTAACTATGATTATGTGTTCGGGATTTGGACAAAGTATTGAGTATTCTTCATCAAACCAAGGTTTGTTTTTCTGTTGTTTCTTCTCACCTACACGTTCCTTCGCTGTGCCCTATACTGTATCACATCCTACATCTTACTCACTTCAAGTTCACTATTAATTTCATTTTTATCACTACTCGAGTAGGCTAAGATTTCGAACCTATTGGAGTTTTCAATTTGGTAGTCTGCTTTCATGCTTGGATTATCTAATCGTTTAACTTTGAATTTGTTTTGATCCTTTGCTTTCTCTGTTCGCTATGCATAACTTTTCCCTCACTTTTGTGATCATAAATTGATGGTCGGTGTCACCTTCTTCTCTTCTGTAAGACCTAGAATCCATTATACAATATTGGTGTGTCTTCTTCTATCTGCTAATTCATTATAGATCTGGTTGAGCGTTTTGCCATCCGGAGATACCCATATGTATATGTGTATGTCTTTGTGCTGGAAGTATGAGTTCTTTACTAGTAGGTTTTTCGAGATTGCCAAAGTTATCAGTCTTTCTCCATTGTTGTAGGTCTTCTCGTTTAGTTTCTATTTGACTATAGTAGGTCTATTTTTTTCCTCCCTCCTTACCTTATCGTTGAAATCACCCAACAGAATGTTTGTATCATATTTCGATAATTGGTCAAAAACCTTTCTAGCTTCTCGTAAAATGTATCTTTGTTGTTATCAATAGACACCTCAGTCGGAGCATAGACATTTATTAAAACCGTGTTGCACGGTCGGGTACGTATCGCAACGTACGATAGATAGTCTTGCGTTGACGAACTCTATATCGTGGACCGCTGAAAGGATACATTTCTTAATGATGAATCCTGTTCCGAAATCGTGAGGCTGTGTTCCTCATAGTAGAAAGTGTACTTGCCCTGTAAGATGCTATCGTCACCCTCCCAACCGCACTTCTTGTATTGCTAATATGTCCAGCTCGTGCTTCTCTATCTCGCGTACCGCCACCTGAAGAGCTCCCGTTTTGTATAACGATCGTACATTCCACGTTCCTATTCTCTTTCTTAATCCTGTTTTTGGAGCCCTCTGAAGCAGTCCCCGCCCGGAGATCAGAATGGCTAGTTTTCCTCCGGAATATTTTATACCAGGAGAATCATAAACCTTCTGTTACTATTTCTTGACATGATTTAGCGGTTTTCTCTTCTACGATCTCACAGTAAAGACAGATATTCAAGATGTCGCCCTCTGTGCATCTCTGAGCCTTGCCGATGTCTTCATCTTCAGCCTCAGAGTGATAATGGTGATGCTGCTTCCCCTCACAATATCTTTGTTCGGGATTATCTTCCCCTAGCCTTTATAAATCCCTGTAGTAACTGTAAGGCAGCAGTACTGGTTTTGGTCCGCCCCTGAATACTTCCAGTACCCACCATATCTATTCGACGTTCCCCTATCCGCTACCTGGGGAGGCGCCTGCTGGGAGTCCAGTAACTCCAACCCGGATTAAGATAGTTTGAAAAAGTTCCATTACTCTCTTCCAGTTCTAAATGTATTAACTGGCGGAATTGCTACCGTTCTTAATGCTACCTAAAACTAATGTTGAACATTTGTGAGAAGGAGGATGGCACTGATCCGATTCTTTTGATATGCATTTGGAAATGGGCCCAAAAGTATTGACTGGTTCCATGTTAGTTGCTATCTTATTTCCTTCAAATTATTAACATTAATAGAAAATTACATTCCACTTCACAACCTACTCCAGAATTTGTACTTTGGATAGTTGCTAGCGAATGTAGGGGATTGCATCTTTATTATTTTTTACCCGCAATTTAATTATACTATCTGGAAGCTGGACTTTCGTTTCGAAGTATTTGTTAAAAGTTGTAGAGAAGCACATTGACTCAGTTTTACACTATCTAAGAGTTCAAGTAAAAAACACGCAAACGCTGGTATTCCTAAGAATAGCAGTATTTGTTGACATTTTCACTGGCGTATCACTTAGAGGTAACTTTGGGATTTGGGTTTCCTGCAGAAAGGCTTTCGATGAATCATTGAATATTATCGAAATACATCAGAGGCAGAATATGAAAAAGATAATCATTGAAAAGAAATTTGCATCAAAGGAGGAATGGAAACAAGTCTTTCGTATGTATCAATTGTACTCATTGTTAAAATATGTTTTATTAAGAATAACAAATCAACCATCAAACTGTAAATAATTGCTTTGTTGTTTCACCAAAATGATCTAAAATTCCGCATAATGATCTAACAATAAAGGTAATGCTATAACAGCGTTACCCCCTATCCAAGAAATCCCCTGCAAAAAAGATTTTCCTCGAACAACCAGAAGGTGTTATCCCAGACGGTTCGGGCAGTCGTGCCGATACCCGTAGCACAGAAAGGGACGATATAGATTGGTGATAGAATATTGAACAGACCAGCTAGATCCTAGCCTGAGACAGAACGTAATTACGACCGTGATGTTCCGCGCAACTTACTATATACCAATAAAGACGTTTGAGTTTCGATGGCGAAAAGCTTAAAGTTCCGAGATAAGTATTAGTAAACACTGTAGCACCGACCTAATCGACGAAGCGATTTTGCCGCCTCGCGAAAAGGATATCCGTGTATAAAATTGCCAACAGAAATAACTATAGGTCGTATCGCCTTTCTGAGAAAGTATCAGAAAGAACCGTGCTGCAAAAGGATGACTGATTAGTACAACAAAACAAGAAATTTCAATTCCTGGACCTTATGCATCTATGCAGATAACTTATAAGTTATGTTTTGTACCAAAGAAAATTGATCACAGGTACTCAAAATGTGAAATTGTTTATTATCATTCAAACTTCTACCAACAAATTGCCAAGCTGAATTTCTGATATGGATGTATTGAAATTGCCTTTACGTACACTGAAAGCCTTGTTACTTTATGTAAGACCATGTTATTTTTATTTTCTGGCTTATTCAGGATGAATATGAACATATGATCATTGCATCAAAATAAGACATACACATCTACTATTGTATGACAATTGAAAATAAACAATAGTTTTTTTTTATTTTACACAATGCAGCCTGTTTTATCAAATACAGGTTAGAGTTTATAGTATGTTTTGTTTATCGTATCGAATTCACAATATTTCTAACATTCAAACTACTAACATTGGTGGATGATCAAGAAATTGATCAATATCAAACCACAATAAACTACGATTGATACAAGAGATGGTAAACAATTTATTTACTTTGCTCGTGCGAATTATGAGAACCTTTTCTACGATAGTTTTGTTTACTTTCGTCTCTTTTTGATGTAAGTTTTTTTTTCAGCTATGATACACTAGTATGTTGCTATTTAAAATAAATACAGATACTCTCGCAACGTGTTTGATTTACTTTTTCCTTATTATTAATGTGATTTAATAGTATAGTACCTGAAGAGCAAGACGCTGCACCACGATTGAACCGAATGATCTCACAGACTGGACTGAAATTCCCTTTTGGCCAACTTTTAAAAGAGAAATAAGGAAGAAGACGATTGTCCTAAATAAAATGTTCAAAAGTGGACTACGAGAATCAAAAGAACTAAACAATAATTCTCACTCCTACGAGCAACTATCCAAATATTCCTTACTGCTAACAAAACTCTATTATTAACATTCAGTTATCACGTCAAGCTGAACCTGAATGATACTGTGTACTATATGCACGTTAATATTGTATCTTACCAGCTACGATAATTTACTATACTGGCTTACGTAACTTTAGGACAGCTCAACACTAGTTTACCACGCACTTTTAAATTAATTTCTTCAATTATTTTATAAATATCTGTCCACCTGCTACAATATATTTTGCTATAATTGCTCGTTTAAATCTTTAAGAATGCAATACACTTGCTGACCTAACCGAACAGCAGTAAAAAAAATTAGTAAATATTTTACAAAAAATAAGTTACGTGGATTCTGAATCAAGCTTCGGCTATATGTACAAGATAGCTTCACAAACAGCGTTCATCCACGTTAATCCCTTTGTTTAACTTACTGAGCATCCAAGTCGCAATGATCAGTACTTTTTTGCAGTACAACAAAGATCACTGTACGCGAGGTAGGAATAATGACACTATTCCGGCCTCGGGTTATAAGCTGGAGAAAGCAACTTAATTGATTGCTAATTGCATATTCACCCTGAAGTCAATGCTTTCACCACGAAGACTGACTTTTTTTTTCGAAACAGCAAGTTCAGGCCGATGAACTATATGAACGTTCTGGCAAAAGCGTCACCAACGAGAACGTTGTAACTTTTAAGACGAATAACACTCCTACAGTGAACTCGCACTTTGTACATTAATTGGAGCTTGAACAGCCTGTTAACCTAGTAAACAGCTGATATAACACCTTTTTTTTTTGCAATTTACGTTATGAAACCGAATATGTTATAATTTCACGGGGCTGACGAATAATAAACCACATTAACCGACTTTGGCCATCGACAAAAACAAATCAGGAAATGCACTTTCGTAACTACACTCAATATTAATAACATATAACAGTTGATGAGTGCACGTAACTGGTCCACTCCATACCACAATGCACGCCTCTTTCTGACCTTGTTTGTACTTGCATGGAAATTAACTATCCAAACTGATAGTCTTCTTACACTACTTGTACTTACTGCGAACATTACTGAAGAGTCGGAAAATAATTCTGTTCCATGTATTACTTCAAAATGACATTAAGACGCAAGTTGCTGCTATCTGCAACATGATTATCACCTTCGATACTCAAAATATACTTGCCCTTAGGTTTGACATTCTGGTACCAATACTTCCAACTGGCTGTGGACAATGGATTAAATATATTCGCTCTGTCTGCGAGCGATTGACATCGATAAAATATTTTTAAATAATACATTGATCACCAACCTGCAGTCCCCCATTGTCTCGTGTGGCCAGTACTATTTATTATAATATCTGCTACACAACTTCCTCTGCAGGTGAGGTTTTTATTTTCCAATAATAACGAGACTATGAAATTGATATTTCTGATCTTACTTATGCCTGACACATTGTTTTTCAACGTTATTTGTTCCTTTTTTGTAGGGCTTCGAAAACTTGCAATCAAGTTTTTCCCCACTCCGTCGTTCCAACGAGAAAATTCTAGAACCAAATTCATATCCGGTTCCGGTTAGTTTTTATGCTCAGCAGTTATTTACTGTACCGAGAGTGTATTACTGTCGTGACAGAGATACAAGCTGCGTGATATAGTAGGAAACATTGTACATACTCAATAACATATTCAGAATACATCTTTTGAATCCTAAAATAGTTATAAATGTGTGCTTGAAATTTAATATAGCTTATTTAAAATTTTAAATTCTGTAAACAATTTACTGTGGCGAAACGCTCTTGGAACGCACACAGTTACGATGCTAATACTTATCTTTAGTTACATTCTATAAAACAGTTTGCTTTGTGTTTGTTATTTTCTTATTGTATTTTAGTAAACAGTCTTTTTTCTTCATTCCTTTATTCTTTGTATTTCGAATGAGAGTATTATTTTTGCATTTCACGAGGTCGTCCGGAAATAATTAGCCATTTTCGCACCTCAGTGAAGTTTTGTATGAAGTAAAATAGTCCTGTAGTAAATATAGTCCCCGTCTGCAACCAACACGAAACTCAATCCCATCTGTGAAGAAATGTGACTCTCTTGAGGTAGTGAATTCCCGGAAGGAACCTTCTGCTCTATTCATGTTTTGGAAGACCCAGGAGTCAGTTCCAGCAAATAACTTAGATGCATAAACTTATTGGAGTCTGTTGATGCTAAATCCAGGGAGTAAGGAGAGTGTGGGGATATTATACCTCAGGTCGCTCAGCTTCTATTTCGTTTCTTTGGCCACGTGGGGTGTTAGCATTTTATATGTGTAACAGAGGACCCTTTCTATTATGCAACGACAACTCGTATTACACAACTACCGGTGTATTTTCTTAACTTCTGTAAAGTATGTAACAGCTGTTGTAGTTTTACCAGCAGGAAGGAATTTGTAATGGACAGTACCCAGTACTGTCCTTCAAATAACCACAAAACCTTTTATTGCGAAACTTTACTTTTGGAAATTGTTTGAAAGTTCCCCCAGCATTCATACACCACTTCTCATACAATGATCGTACAGGATTCATTTCTCAACGCACGCCTCAATACGAACACCCATCGAGCAGGGTCTCGTTATGGTGGCGAACCAACATGTAATTGCTGATCCATCCTTTGTTGTTTGTAATACTGTCAGTTATATGGTAGCCACATTTATAGTTTCTTCTTTACCTTAGCTATACGTTGTAGATGTTCCGATTGGTTGAAAAGCTACTTTATTACATGGATTGGTCTCCACAAACAACTTTAAAGCGTCTGCATCCACTACCTTCGTAAACTTCCAGATCCTGGTCTCCGGAACGACATGTTTCAAACCGCAACGTACTATCCTTTCTGAAGTTGAGTCTGTCTTCCATACACTTAACACTATGATACGTTTCTACCTTCGTGTGTCTCACTTTTAACGGACAATCATGGAGCTCTAGAATGTCCTACGACATTGTAACACGTCCTATGACATCTACATCTATACCTTACATGGAGTAATGGCCACCTGTTGCTGTGACATCAAAAGGTGATTACTGTGACATCAGACGGTTCCATCAGTTCCTTACAGTAAGAGGCAGAAATGATTGAGTGTGAATATTATGCATTTTTTCGAAACATTTTGTATAGGTACTTGAATATTGTCCATTGCAAGTTCTATTTAATATGACTTATTACTTTTATTTTCTACTTAATTAGAGCTGATTGCAAGAAGATGCCATTTGGTTTGGTTTAAGTTATATTGAAAATTTTGAATATTGAACATTCATTATCTTGCTGACAGAAGAGTACATGAGGCTACATGTATACACAACGTATATATGGTCCTTTTAACTGACATATCAAAATGTGTGCATTGAACATGCACCAAGCAGTCGTAGCTCAGCTGATAGACCGTTGACTTTTCATTCGGTAGATCCCGGGTTCGATCCTGCTGTGGCCATGCTTACTGAGGTTTTCCAGTGTTTTCATCAGTCACACAAGTTTAATGCTGGAATTGCACCTTCGTATCTAGGACGTGTTCGACCTAATTCCCACATTCTCATCCCACCCGTATTCCAGACTGAGCCGTAGTTGCTTAAAGGCCATAAATGACATTCAAATCATAATGCATATGTACATACACTACTAATTACAAATATCCTTGTTTGATTACATTCCATTTGATAAGAAAATTTCAAAGAAATTAGTGTCTAACCAAAACACAATGAAAACAGCTATATTTGATGCAATACATTTAGGTAATGGACATCTATCCTCAGCCTTTGGTGTTAGACGCCATTTCACCTATTTCCCACCACAAACATGATCTTTTGTGGTGCCGTGGTCTAAGCAAGAACGTTTCAGTCAAAACTACTAAATTCAAGTGCATTTTCTGTCATGGAGTTTAGCTTGATATCACACTGTTTACTGACTAAATGAAATTACTTTTAGGTAGAAAAAAGATATATTTTAGTTTAAATGGACCTGTTTCATATCCATGGGATAGATTACTCAATATTCATTACATTCCTTTACAAAGCATGCTGACTAGTTGTTTACAATACAAGTATTTCCATCTGGTGTCGTGGTTATGGAATTACACTGCTGTAGGCATCGTCCCTCGAATAACTCATTATTGAGATTTATTATTAATCCTCTAATTCTTATTCCAGTTATTATTATTATTAGACACAGGCTCGCATTACACTACAATTACAGTAGGGAGGGAAACATTACATGATATCCATCACCCAGGCTTTGTAGGAGTTAAATGAGTAATAGTATGCGTGTGTCCTTCTGCATTCATATTTTTGACAAGGTTAAATTTATTTGCATTGCGTGTTTTGGTTATCCCACAGGTTGTCGAAGAATGTAAACCTCCTGCAACATCTTTCAACTTGCGTTGTGCTTTACGTTTTTCCTCGAAATCAGTTTAGCACGTAATTCATGTGATATGTCACGAATCTGGGAAATGGCTTTGGTAACACATGATGTTTCTGAATGGAAACAGTTGTTTCTGTAGATTTTTCAGTTGTCACATTCGAAGAGATTTGGATAGATAATCTATGTGCTTTCCTTCTTCCGCGGGTAATCCAAAAAAGATGTTATCAGAAGAAAATAAAAAAGCCATGATCATTGTTAGTAAGTTTAATATGTAAGTGTCTTTTACACGTTAAATAGACACAGATTAATTGTTTGAATAATAATGATTGGTAAAGACAGGAATTTTGGTGCAGTATGCATGGGATGTTTGAAAAATACAGGCAGAAATATAGGAATGAATTCCTCATACTACAACAATGAAAAACCTTTCAATTGATGAATAAGTTCATAGCTGTGAAGTTAATGCGCCCAAAATAAGAGAGTGGCATCTTTACAAATGACGTCGAAAGAGTCATTCGAAAACAAGTTAAAGTTCTTTTCTTTTTCATTATAAACCACGAAATAACAGGGTGTACATAAAATAATATCGAGATTTCAATGTGTTATAATGTCACTTAGATGAGTTGTACATCGTTTATTCACGACCAGAATGAAAGAACAAAGATGAGAATTTTTATTGTGGGCATTCAGAAAGATTATTTCACTGTATTTCCGCTTGATAGCGCCATTAGCTAAGATAGCAACGCGTGAACAGAAAACCTTGTTGCCATGGACCAGATGTAACGCCTTTGTTTGCCGTGGCCTCCAAGGTCACCCGATCTAATCATATGATTTGTTTTTGCGGGGTTTTATAAAGAATCATGTGTGATCCTTTATACTTACTGACTTATCCGATTGCAGTATACACAAAACATGAATCCGAACCTTTTTTTACTTTTTCAACGATCGAAATTTTAACCTGGAAACGTGTATGGGTAAAGTTTATAATTGAGAGCAGCCGTCGGAATACGCTTCTCTGTTACTCATCGTAAATTCTATCTCAATGAAATGCTTTTTATGGGGAATCCTTCTCAGGTGTACACCTCAACCTTACTCACTGACCAAATATAATAATTGGGTGGAGCGTTGATTACAATTTGCTAAGCCAATAGGGAATTTGTCTTTTTTAGTCGAATCACTACGTCATTTGCGACGTCTCCGTAACTTTGAGCACCTTTAACTCCAAAATTATGCGTAGTTTGACATGGATGTACACGGTATGTTATAAATTGTACATTTTCTTCAACGGGGAATTAATTCCTGAAATATATGTGTTTGCTTGAAACACAATGTGCACATACAGTACATATTTAATAAAAAGTGTAATATATGATAAATAGAAAATTTCTTTAAATAGCAATACCCCATTTTCTTTATTGAAGAAGCAATTATCAAGGAGGAAATCTGGATCCAACAAGTTGGACATTAGGTGCGTGTATAAGTGTGTAATCTCATAATTTTCCGTCAGGTTGTGTCAACATATTAGTGAAAATGGGGAAAGTAAGGGACACCTTATTAAATAGCGATCCATTGAGTTCTTAGAGGCGTAAAGGGAAATGTTGTAAACATTCACACTCAACTGTTTTCAGTCTAGAGGAGAGCTGCACTTGTTACAAGTACAATCGGATGGCTGTCTAATATCAAATTGTCAAAACGGAAGAAACAGAGATGAACGATTTTTGCACAGTCGGACACGCGGGCACACGACATTATTCGTTGCTTTTGAAGCATCAGTATTTGACAATTGGCCACAGAACTTTCGGTTAGCGATGGAAGTGCAATGACAATCATTCAACAGTTGGATTATTCCAAAGTATGAAAACAATGAATACCGCGAAATGTAACAAGAGATCGAAAACTGTATCGGATAATTATCCTCTCTGAACTGTTGGAGCGTTTCGATGCCGAAAGGAAGCAATTTCCTTCAACGAGCTCTCAGGCGACGGAACACGTTCGCACAATTTTTAACCTCAGACGAAGAGCCAACGCGTGGTATGGTGCGATACTCAACCACTGCGAAAGAACCAGATTAAAACCATTGCCTCTTCAGAAGAGATCATGATAACCGTCGTTTGGAATATCGATGGAGTAGTTCTTATGGATCCGATTCTTCGACGTGGAACAGTTAAATTCAACGCTTATATCAACACACCCACATTTTCCAGATGCTTCTCTAGGGAGTGTGGTGTAACAAGGATATCTTTCTCGTTTACGGTAATGCCCGCCCGCATACAAGCCTGAGGTCAATGGAGGTCATTGCTAATGTTGGTTGAACAGCCCATGTACTTAACATGAAATTCAAATATGAAATTTTGCACCTCATATAAGGAATGTACACAACTTTATTAACGGAACGAATTGCAATGTTATTGACAAAGTACAATGGTCATTTAGATTGAAGTGGCAACACTGCTGTGATTGGCTTGTCGTTTGTCCCGGGGGAAAATGACAAACATAATGTTCATGCGCAATGTAGCGATCATGTCGACCCGTTCTTGTTCCCATATTACAGTGCGTGTGTGGTCCCTGGATGCTGTTAATGTTAGGGGGTGTAGCATACCGTCCTCAACAACCCGTGCAGAATAGCGTGTGTTCATCAAGGTTCAGGTGACCAAATGCAAGTCAGATCCACAAAGGAATACGTGAGGCTTCTTGTGACAGCACTCTGCCTTATCGGACAGTTGCGGGATGAATTTAGGTATTCGAAGTGTGGCGTCAGTCAGCAGAAAAAGAAAATAGTAGGCCCGTATTCGAACGGCTACGGATCAACATCATGTGGAAGTACTGCGAACATTGCTCGAACATGATCGGCGATTGACGTGTAATAAACTGGCTAATGAACTTAATATTTCGTCTGCGTCAGTGTACCACATGCTAATACACGATAATGATCAAGCAAAATATTTACAGTCGTTAATAACTGAAGCCCTTGATGCCTTTGCACCTATAAAAACATTTCGTGTCAGGAATAAAAAAAACGTCCCTGGGTCACACAAAATTTGCTTGGACTGATTTCATTCAAGAATCGCATGTTCAAATATGCTCTAAACCCAGACAATGAACATACCTGGGAGCAATATAAATATTCAAGAAATTATGTAATGAAAACAGTTAGAGTTGCTAAGACAAATTTTAACAGATATACTCTGAAAAATATGCAGGCAATAACAAAGTAAAAATGTTTCGGCTCTTAACAGACAAGGAGAAAAAAACAACCCATTGTTTCTGTTAAAATTGATGATGAGTCTATTTCGAAACCAGAGCAAATCTCAAATATTCTGAA
>JAGDQP010042834.1:1309-16417 GCA_022664845.1 Lepisma saccharinum
TTCATATTTATTATCAATAATTCCTTTCTTGCATTTTTCGTTGATTATCTCAATTAGTGACCGTGGGTTCGTGGAGGTTAGGTACGGTTAGGTGCGGTCACTTATCTTTACATTTTCGGTTATCATATTCCGAACTCGATGCCGACGTGACTTTGGTTATCTTCCTAATTTCTTCTTCCACTGAAAAAGTAATTACATAAACGTGACGGCCTACCATCGACCTCCATTAATACGACACTGGACTGACTGTAGCCATTGAAAATTTCATGAATATGTGAAGCTAGGGAGCGGAAAGAAAACTTAATCTCTTTGTCCCCTTCCAGTCTAAACCAATATGGACCAAATTTTCGATTCTAACTCAGGATTTTACGCTTGATATCGCTGTGTAGCTCGTTTTTTATTTATGACTTAGTTCTTGCGTAAAACGTAAATATTATTTGCAGTATTTTCTATTGTATGCAGAGTTCGGTATACTATTACACGAATTACTTAGGAATTAATAGTTAAATTAAAAAGCGGGCCACACAGCGATATCAAGCGTATAAAACTGAGTTAGAACTGATTCAACACTAAGTAGTCACTCCAGTATAGTTTACGTAGAGCTCGATGCGGCCTACAGACCTACAATGCTAAAATAACAAGAAAGGTAAAGTTTTAGTAAAGCTGGCGTAGAAAAAGCCACTTGCTTTTATTTTCATGTACAGTCAAGTAGGGTGAAACCATACACGCAGGGTGGAATTGCGGACTACTTCCCAGTAGTGAACCTAGATCGGAATTAGTGTTGCCCATGAGACGAGACAAGACAGAGAAACGTCTATGGAAAACGACGCGAGACAGAACTGTCGTAATATACAATATATGTCTTCTCGAGACGAGACAGCCTGAATCTCGTCTCGTCGGCAACACTAATCGGAATGCCTTGTGTGTTAGGAAAAGACCTTGACGTGGGTGCATGGTAGAGTGGAACGCGTCTGTATTTGTTGTTGTTATGAAGTGAAAGAAAGAATATTAATCCATGCACTGCTTTTGTACTGAAAACTATAACCTTTATTAACTCTCTTTGCTGAGAAGAATTGATCTAATTTTCAGTCATTTTATCTGCTGTAAATGTATATACCATGTTTGAAGATGTCGTCCAACAAGTGCAGGATATATAGGTTCTAACTAATTTAATTTTGTAACTAAGTCTTTTTCATTTATTCGACATTTGTAGGGGTGAAATCGTACCATGGCACGGGCATAGAAACCAAAACAGGAGGCAAAGCGGAACTGCCAGTACTCTGTACAAGAAAGAGAGTAAGCTGTTGCTGAAGTGAGGAACAAAAGATTGACACTTCATCAAACTTCAGAGAAGTATGGCTGGCGTGCCTGTGATGACAAGTGATGGCAGTGAAGCAGTATTCTATTGATAATTCTGTTGCAGGCTTCAAGGCTACTGGAATCACACAGATAAGATCTTGAACAAGTTGTCCAAAATGTCTTCCTTGATGATTCCACCAACTCTGAGGAATCCTGCACTTCTGCAGTTGTTGAACATTTTTTAACAGTTCCGTGCCTCAGAAGAAAACAATGACTGCATGTGAAAGTTGGAAAAAGCTTTTGTGTAGCAGATCTTAGAGAAAATTTAATGGAGAAAGAAGAAGAAGAAGAGAAGGAGGAGAACGAAATTGTTGATTACCCAACCATAGGCACAGAGACAGCGCCTGAGGAATCTGAAAAGATGCCATTTACATCAGCTACTGCTGATCCACCTGTGCCACTTTTAGAGTGACTGGTGGTGCAGTTCCAAACAAAGAAGGACAACAAAAATCGGAACTTTATTAGGGAGGTGCTCAATATTTCAGATGGTAAAGAGAAACAGTATGAAGGAGTCAAAAGTACAGTTAAGTTCTTTCAAAAAAATAAAACTCTCAAATGTACAGTTTCTCTTTTCTCCTGTTGACGATATAGAAATGTTCTCTTTGATCAAGTTTTCGAGAAGTTGAAGCCTCGTGCCATTCGCAGAAGCGGAACAATATTTCCCAGTATTGATGTTGAAAAAGCAGAGTTAGGGAGTTGCCTTTCAGAGGAAACGATTCGGATTATAAAGAGTGAATAAATTATTTTGTTTTCAAGAGTTCACTGACATCCATTTATGTTCCTATATTTTTTTATTATATAAATTTATAAAACGCAAAATTTCTTGTACCACTTCTACTCTTCCTCGTCCAGAGTAGAGTCATACACAAGACAAGAAAAATAGGTGTACGACTTCAACCCGTCCTAGGTGCTGAAGTCATACAACATTTCCAGTTTCTTAAGAAAGACAAGATCATTGCCTAATTTTTTTTTTCACACGCTGGTTATAAAGGTATAGAATCAAGAAACAGTACCTAATTTTGTCTCTATTTTATGTTGAACTTTTACTTGTGTTTCTCTTAAAAATCCTCAATAGCCTACGACTTCACTCCAGTTTACAGTAAGTCAAAGTGTTATCAGCATTTTGAGTTTCCTTGAACAAAATATTTGTACACAATTCACATTATGAATGTAATTATAATTTATTGTATCCCATCGTTACAGAAGTAGACCTACTGTATTTTATTATAGGTGAGGAGGCTATTGTACCTTGAAAACAGTGTGCCTTAAAATAGCTTTAGTTTCTAGCAAATTCTATTACTTATCGAGCTTTAGGTTAAAACGTTTAAAAGATATATGTCATGTGAGATTCCAGTGTGAACCACAACGTCCGTGAGTGAAGTATACTGTTTCTGTGCAGAAAGTTTTATTTTACGTTCGAAAAGTTTCTCTTGAGTTACATGCAGAAGATGAACAGTTTCAGGTGTATAGTGATTTTTTTTTAGCTTAAAATGCTTCTTGTTGTAAATGATAGCGATAGAACTGTAGGTGGACATGTTTATCGAAATGGTGAACCTCGTATATCCTGAAACAGAAGCACATAATGTATCTCGAAACACATCAACGATATGCACACCTTATCACATACGATTTATTCTTGATACCTATGAGAAAAAATTGGAATGAAGAGGGATCTGGTCTCTCCTATACCAATTACTAAAGAAGCTTTAGACTCAGTCCATGCAGCCTACTCGCAGAACGTATCGTGAAGTTGCAAACTAATATAATCTGAGCTTTGCTACCCCATCAAGCGAAGCAAAACATTATAGTGATTCTAAGAAGACTAATTATGAAATGCAGTGTAAACTGCTGAGTATGAACGTTATGCGCATAATTTGTATGATGGGATTGACGAAACTGAATAGCTCACTTACAAATGCAGCGTTGGTTTCCAAAAATATAAAACTACAAGAAACTATTAATTCCCTTTTTTTTGCGATAGATTTTTTTTTTAAATTGAGATATTAATTTTTCCTTAGATTAGAAAGGTTTTCTTGATTACATGAATTTACAAAGTACAGGAACTACTTTTTGTTTTTTACAAAATAGCTTTAGAATGTACGTACAATGTTTCAAAGCGCCAGAGCATTTTGACCCATTCGGTAAATTGATTATTAACATTTCTTGAGGTATTCTAAGAAATAAATGTTCACGGGTATTAAAGATTGAACATGAAACTTCCAATTTAGGAAAAAATAAATTACCTCTAAAAAAATTTAATTAGCACTTTCAAATGGTTTTGAAAAGAAACGTCTTAAGGTACAATAGTCTCTCCAATGTAGTATTTTGCTGGTTAGCTCACGAACATGTGAATACTTTGAAATTGTTCCAAAACTCGTATTAGACTGAATGACCTATTTTTTTTAAAAAATATCTTTCATCATTAATATTTAGTTGAGATCAAATGAGAAGCTAGATTACATGTTACATCCACTTACTGGACATGGTTTGGTTCCCGTTCTATTATACAAGTTTCCGCTTGTTTTCATTACTATGCAGTTTTCCGAATATAATTGGCCATGTTCGAAGTGTTTACATAGATTTAACAAATAAAACATCAATATGTCAAGCACACGAATATAACATGATTGATGATATATTAATAACGTGTATGAGGGATGGGAAACCTCGCAGTAATAACAACGTGGTAACAATGTTTTGGTCATGCATAGACGAAAAGAATCAAAGTGTGAACACACATGTACACAGAAAACAATGTTTGTTTGTGGTTGCCAAATAATTGTCTACATGAATCGCTTATTGCAGAAAGGCCCTATGTCCACTTTTTGGGCGAATTTGAGTTTTCACCGAATTCAAGTTCTTCAGATGTAAGGTCACCGTTGAGTGTAGGAAAGGCTTTTCTACTTGCGAGAAATCCGAATGTGAAATTTTCGTTGAGTGTAAAAGGGCCCTATGCCCAGGCCATGAGACTTTTCTGCATCCAACAGTTGGCAATTCTGAATTATATTATTCAATAGTTTGTTATCCTGCTGGTGCCACAATAGACAATTTGTGTTGCTGAACAGTACATCAGCACGGATTATGTTAATATTTTACAGTAATAGTTCATCAGCATTTTTAAATGTTTTTCATTAACACGTACTTCTCAGCACTTCTATACATTTAAGAATACCTCATGGTTTCTTACTCAACCAAAAAGTGGTTCTTTCTCAACAAGACACTGATTGTAACGGTTCACTTTGGTTCAAATTAAAATGTATAAACAAGTACAAACTAGATGTTTTCCCTACTAGCTACCCGTTGATTGCAGAAAGACCCCAAGTTTAAGCAGAATAAATAATAATTTCCCAATTGTCAATAAACTTACATTGTTGATTTCATGCCTCTTATTAGCTACTAGTGTAATCTTTCGAATGGCAGTAGTCGGCCAAACAATATATGACTGTTGCAATAGTGTATATAGTTTTTATTTAATTTTTCTCAAAACTAGGTAAAATGGACATAAGGCCTTTCTGCAATCACCGATTCAAATAGGGCCCAAAACAAATCTTGTTTTCTTTCAATAAAACTTTGTTTAAAGGAATTAAATTGCGAGCACTGAAAAAAAATACAATCCCGAGAAAGAGTAGAACAGAGGTCTCAGTACGTCGTAGTCTGAGAAGCTACCTATGTCTCTACGGCGCAACACACTACCTCAGTAGCCTGGTTCGTTGTAATTATATGAAAGCCAAGCTTGAAAGTTTCTTAGTTGTTAATATTACAATGTGGAACATTATTCTGTCCCAAAAATGTCTGCACACTATCCTGAGGTTACTAGTAGCATTTATTTAAAACTAATTGTACCTATCATTGAAGTACGAAACGAACTTTGGTCCGTGAAAGTTTAATTTTGTTTACCTGCACTGAATTTTGAATAATTGATGTAAAACGAAAAAAGCGGGAAAACCTACTGCGATTGAGCCTTAAAAAGTTTTTTCCTATAAATTATTTGTTTCCAGCCATTCAGAAAATTGAATTACTAGCGCTGAAATTTTCCATTCCTGTCTTTCATGAGAACAGATGTAAAAGAATTGGGTTTTGTGGTGAAGTCCTGTAACTACCCCAGTAGCACACATACGTTGAAAATGCGTGGATTAAAGGTTAGTACCAAAACGTTATTTCAACGTTGCAAATGTACTGAAATGTCGAAATGTCAGCCTGTTCAACGGTTTATTCGACGATGAATAATGGTTGACAAGAAACAATGTTGAAATCGAGAAGCGGACGATGAGGTTCAGTTGGCCAAAGCAGAGCATGGTTGCTGTCTAATGGTACACACACTTAGTTACACTTTGTCTGTTGCTTTCAACATGATATACATTATCAATTTTCCAACAGTAAATTATCCAACTGTCTGCTGCTGGGTACGAAGCTGGAACGTTCCGCACTCGTCGTCAGTAACTCGTCGCCTTATTCCCTCATCCAATGAACCAGCTTGAATATTTCTACTCTTTTACGGTATTTTTAATAACAGACAGTCTAGAATGCAGTCGCCACAAATCCAGACGTTTCGTTTCACCACCATCATGTAAGAATAAGAATAAAGAATACTTTCCTCATTTCTTTGTTATGTGCATTTTTCCTTCTTTGACCATCGCTGCACTATTAAATTTGCATTTCTCAATAACTGTAATATGTCTCCTTAGAAAAACGCATATCAAACAAAATCTATGTCATAGTTGAAAACGAAAGTTGAAAACACTTTACATTAACGCCCTTTTTAACTAAATTAAATTTTTGTTTAAATATAGTTTAAAATTCAACGTGTTTTCAGTATGCAAATAAGAAACGTAGTTAATTTTATTCTACTCGCTTTTAAGCACAATTTTTATGCAATTAACTTGTAAAGGTAATCTAGAGCACAGTTCAATATAATAGTTAAAAACACGTCATGATAATTATTAACGTCCTATCAACGAAATCAAATTATTGTTGTAATATAGATTGAAATTCAATGGGTTTTCAACATGCAAAAGAGGACCAGAAATAATAGTTAATGGCATTCAATTAGCTTTTAATTATAAATTTTATTCCATTAAATTAGAAAGAATCCCATGAAAGGAAATCTATACCATAGTTGAAAAAAACAAAACAATTAAATCCTCGTTGAACTAGCATCTTTTCAAAAATATCAAGTTTTTGTTGAAACATAAAAATTAAACGTATTTTTTTCAACCGATAATGGTTAATCAACCAAAAATCAACGTTCAAAACACGTTTGTGTGGTACTGGAGTAAGGTATCGTGAAGTCAAGATAGAATGGTGAGATGATACCCTTTTCGTGGCGAATGGTATCCTATGATTACTGTGGACATGTATTGTACGTACCTGTGATTTAAACCTCGAATTCCACGTTAATAGTAGATCTTTCGGATCGACGTTTTCGATTAGGACGCGATTAATTATTTCTCCGATATTAGATACATTTGAAATTGCAGTAGATTATCTCGTAACGTATGTTGTATATTCGTTTGAAGTGTAGGAAAAAAACTTGTTATATAAGAAACTATAATTGCAACCTTGTTTTATGTTTCTAAAAAGTAAACTATTGAATCCAGGATTATTAAATAGTAATCATAAACGTAACAGTTGAAAATAAATAGAAAGACGAATAAGTTCTCGAAATAAAAGTTGTTTCAGGTAAATTAATAAGGGTCAGTTCTACAATCGACCGCTAAACTTCTAGTCAGTGCTAAGTTGAGGCCAACTCTCATTTTGCGTACTATCATTGGCCAAAATCAGACGTAGCCTCAACGTAGCGCTGACTTGAAGTTTAGCGGTCGATTGCAGAACTGACCCTAAGTCTAGCATTACGGCAAATTAATTTTAAACATAGCACTTGAAATAAAATAGGTTAGACGAACGAGACTTTTTTTTAATTTTCTGAAAGTAAATCTATGAATGCAAGATCACAATATACTATTTTAAATGCAAATTTGAAATAAATTAGTGAAGACAAACAACCCTTTTTAACTTTTCTTTCAAGTAAATCAATGAATCTAGCAATTTTAAAGAAACTTGATATAAACTACGGAAATGGAATGAGCCCTATTTTAAAATTGTTTTAAAAGTAAGTCAATGGATCTATAGAATTACAATATATTAATATAAACTTAACATTTGAAATAAAGTAAGGACGATTAACACTTTTTATAAAGCTGATATTATATTTTTTTGCTTTGAGATGTTTAAAACTGTTCCCAGCATGTAAATATTGTCTTTGGAGACAGTGAATATTAAAAGAAACAAGAGTTAAAAATAACACATTAATAAAATGCAAAGGAATTTTCAACGTCAAGTCCTGTATTGATTTCGTTGTGTTTATGATAACGCTTAGCGATCTTGTAAAGCCAGCTAGGACATACATAATTTTCCGACGATAGTAACAGCTTCACTTAAACACGGCTAACGATGGGGCGTAATTAATCTACGAAATTTGCTTTTGTTGCCGTCCGACACTGGATGTTTTATGAGCTGTGTGCGCAAACTCTCCGCGTTCTTCTGAAGATTGGAAGCCGCAGACAACTTAATCTTGCAACGGAAGCCTTCACATTGACTCAGCAAATTCCCATTGAACCAAAATTGCATGTAAAGTCAATAGTTCTTTCTAAAGTCAACACTAGCGCTATTCATATAACCTTATTGGAGTTGTTATAACCTTATTTGAGGCTGTATAACGCAAGCAGGAAGAAGAAGCCTCCGTTTATCTCTATAAATTGACTCGTTTTAACTTTACAACCCAACGCAGTCGTTTTAAGAGGTGGAAATGTAAAGTAACTTTTGAAAATTTCAGAGTGTTAAATAAATGAAAGGGCAATTCATTCCTCTTTCATTGCACCACTCTCTGTTGGTCGCCCCAGATTTGCGCTGTAGAAAAGCGTTTCTCGGATAAAAGAACAGGCTGAAATATACTGGTACACCACTAAACGCCGTGCAAATTTTAATACTAAGGTTTTTCGTCTTATACGCGGTATAGTCTGAAGTGAATTTTCAACTGCCACTTAATCTTATTTTGAACTACAAATTACGCCATCATCAAGCCAACAGAGAACATAACTTTTGCAAGTGATATTCTTCAGAGTTTTCTCCAAGTGAACCACGTACCTATCTGCTCAAGTCACAGAATAAGACAGTGTTTTTCTCGCTACCTTTTGTCACTGTTATGTAAATGTGCTTTATCTATAATAATATACCATTTTTATATTAAAAAAATATACATGAAGAATCATTTCGGATTATTTGACCTTCATATTTACACATCATATGAAATATACTAAAACCCATGCCACTACATCATCCCTGGAGCCCTGGCCTGCCACCCATCCCTATCACAGATTTATCTTACTTTCGAGACTGAAATCGGCTAATTTTACTCGTAATCTAGAGATAACCCAATTTGGCATCAGGATGCTGCACCATCACAGAGATTAAGAACTTCCATCGAGAATCGTACATGAGATTGCTCACACTGACGGCTAAACGGAGCATAATGCAAAATTTTTGATACTTCAAATACGCAAGCAGTTAAATCGTTTGCAACGAAATAAAACTGTCAAATACAACAGTCAATGCACACATACATATGCATGTAAGCATAATTTGCATAGATATAAGAGACAGGAGGAGATAGAACAAGAGGTGTAGAGATAAAAATAAGAAAATTGAAGATAATTAAATAACATTTCTAGTTCTTTAAGATGTTACTTGATTAATAAAACTACGTACGTCTTGTTCGTAGCTTAGTTCGTAGAGTAGTGGTTTGATTCGGAAGGTCCTGGAATCAAAGAGAACAGTCAACGATCCTGACTAAGGTTTTTCCTGGGCTTCTTCTCAGTCACACCAGGCTAACGTCTGGATGGTACCTTCAAAATAGGCCCTGGCCGACTAAACTGACTTGAGAAAAAGATCCATAAAGGCCATAAAATAAAATTTAAAATAGACTAAAATCTAGCATGTTCAAAATATACTAACAACTTTTCCCATCGAACGGCCGTAACACAGTTGACTTTGCATTCTAAAAGTCCTAAGTTCGATTCCTGGGGGGCGGAAAACCTGACTGAGGATCTTTCCTCAGTCACTCCAGTCTAATGCCGAGTTGATACCTTCTAAACTATGTCCTAGCCGATTTTCTTGCCACATCACTTCCCCTACCTTACATCGACCTGAGCAAAAGATGTCTTAAGGTCATGCATAGGGAATTCAAAAAATTCAAATTGGAACAACTTCCTACGATGAATGATCGTAATAGAATAAACACCTGTAAAATTTCTCTTGTAAAATTAGTAGTACTTCTGTGTTGTGTGGTCCATGTATCAGAAATATAATATTTCGAAAGCCGTAGAAATGTGATTAAAAGAACTGCGATTTATTCCGTCTATGAGGTTATGCAATTCTTGTAATTATAATTTATTTAATTTAGCAAGAAACTCCAGTACTCAGTAAATAAAAAAAAGTAATATCTAGAATGAAAAGCCAGTCTACATTTCGAATCGTTCTTCTAGAAAATCACTTCCCTGGGGATGAAATCTCATGGGGAAAAGACTCCATGCAATAAAAGCAGTTTGCATCTACCCCAGCTGCTATATTCTCAAGCTTTCATCTGTGGAGAAGAGGAGGGGGTAACCAAAGAGAAATTCATATCTCGTTCTCTAGTTTGAGATGCATTAAGAAAAGTTTTTTATTTATTTTTTTCTTTTCTCAAAGATACGAACGGTAATCTGTCAGACTGCTGTGAAGAGAGGCAGAGTTTCAAGCGGTTCTATGTACCGCTATCTCTTAAAAGAATATTTGAATACCATGCTGAGTGAGGGATGTTTACATGTGAATAACTTAGCATGTCATCCATGGCATGAAACTGAATGCTTAGGAAATGAAATGAACACATACTTGTTCTTAAATGCGTTATGAGCATATCAGAAAATTATCCTTGCGTATGAAATTTTCCAAAAATAAAAATTTAAGTACAATAAATGAAATCTGAATTTAGGACAATATGCTTGTTTTCTTATTTGCATCAGGAAACGGAACTTCAACAAAAATATTTCAATAATTAAGGGAATTATCCTTCTAAATAACTAAATGCTTCGTAATTTATACATACACGGTACAAAAGGGGTTCTCAAAATTGAGAGAAAGTACTTATTTATGCACCGAGAATTTTTACAGACTCTTCTTTAGTTCACCACGGTTCGTGGTGTCCTCAAATCTTGCAACGTTAATTTAACTCATTTCCCGACGTCATACAATAATGGAATTTTGCACAGCGACGTAAGTCGAGTGGCAATACAATATTCCATTTTTATTTTAATATATTTCTAGATAGTTATATATTTTAAAAGCATATTTTATTTTTAATATGGACTTATTTATCCTAAAATAAATACTAACCTGCAAAGATGTTGCGTTTGACTGGTTGCAGAGCACTTTAGGATTTGGGTCACAAAACATAAGCTTGAGAAAAGTATCCGAATACCGAAATAAGTCGAAAAAATAATATAAATCATTTTAAAGACATACTTTTCTTAAACAATTCGTATTAAAAAGTAAAAAAATCTGTTTTCTTTTCATGACTAAAAAGAAATGGAGGGGCGCGCTAATTGAAGAATTTATAAAGTGACTGTATATGAGAGCGCTCCTCATGTTTTTCTTTTTAGTCATGCATAAACAAAATTCTTTTTATTTTCTCGTACGAATTGTTTAAGAAAAGTATGTCTTTTAAAAGTTTTTATTATTTTATATTCTCTTATAAATGACATATTAGCACCCTCATTTTATTTAAAATGACAATTTTAAGAGAAAGTTTTTAAAAGAAGAAAATTTCACTTCTTGCTGCTAGACCACATTAAAATGGAATAGCATGTAATGCTTGATCACGATGGCACATTCCCCCTGAAATTAAAAACGGCATGTGTCGAGATTCCTCCTGGAAATCAATTGGTTACGAAATTAGCGGAATTGAAAGTTTTCTTTAGGTCACTCTGTATTTATACAATATTCGCATTTGGTAGGGATCAGAGCAATTAATTAACACGTCAATAACTTTAATCTAACATTTAAATTATCTTCAGCGCAACCTTTTATATGAAAGTGAATGGGCAATGCATAACTTCAACACATATCTGTGAAGTGTTGCCTACCATCCAGGCGTTCAGAACAAAATCTCGAAAACTTTGAAGTCTTGTTACTCGTGCTCCACTAAA
Source organism: Lepisma saccharinum (assembly GCA_022664845.1). Classification (NCBI taxonomy): domain Eukaryota; kingdom Metazoa; phylum Arthropoda; class Insecta; order Zygentoma; family Lepismatidae; genus Lepisma; species Lepisma saccharinum. The sequence goes on from JAGDQP010042834.1 coordinate 12,907, forward strand.
CTCCGAAATGTAGTACAATAGGAGTGTTTGAACACATTATCAATACACTTTGGAATTTCCATGCTGATTTTCGTGTCCCACCGGAGACAGTTTGCTTGTTAGATCACTTTGGTTCTAAAAGCCTCAAATATACAAGAGGAACGAATTTTCAGTACGTTCTGTTGCGGATTTGAATTTCCACTTCGAAGATCGATGCAACCTTTCTTTAACGTCAAAGTGTGGGTGGCTAAAGATGGCTCTAAAACAAGTGAAGACGACAGGAAACGAACGTGCTTTCTCTATTCTGTTGATATAACAGGAGAGCCTTTTAAAGGTTCAGAATTAGGTGTATTGTGTATACCGGCACGTCAAATAAAGATTTGTTTGTAACAAACTGACTATGTATGCTATCTTCATTCATGATAGCTTGTTAAAGAGACTCTTCAAAGAGCTAACTGCTCTTATATCAATTTCGCTACAAAAGGACAAAGCATGTTTTTTCTTCCTGTGGTCTTCAAGTGTGTCTATCACGAGAAACAATTTTAGATCCTCAATTAGCCATAAGAACTTACATCGAGTATTAATCATTGATACCTCGTAACTACATTCTTTGACACCTAAAGTAGTTGTTGTCTTTTTACTGATAGGAAAAAATTGAAGGACTTTTCGGTTGAAATTTTGTAACAAAAGAAACTAGAGTTAAATTGGACGTTTATTTTCCACAAAGTTTCTACTGGAAAGTTCACCAATTGTTCTCCTTTCATTAAAAGGACAACAACAACTTTAGGTGACAAAAATTGTAGATATGAGGTATCAATGGTTAACCCTCGATAAAAAGAAATTTACTTAAACTGTGGTACGGCTGAATGTCAATCTATATATAGAAAAACAGAAGTCCTGACTGACATACAGTATCAACGCCGAGACCAAACGGTTGAAGCTGCAAACATAAAATTTATAAAGTACATAGCTGTTATGACGTAAGGTACCAATAAGGAAGGATTTTGGGAAATGGGTGGAATGGGGTTGCAATTATTTTAATATGCAATGTCCATATCTCAGGATCCCTCAAGTCTAAAAAAGAGAAATTTGGTTTATGCTTTTCTTTTAAAATAATTAGACACGTGTTTGACCGTTTTTTTTATATTGGCCCTAGAAGGGAAGAAAGCAGGGTGTTCTTTAAATATAACTATACTGACTGTCATAGCAACGTCCATGCCAATCGACTTAAGCTAGAAACTTGAGAGTTATATCTAATATATTTTTAACTAACATATTTCACTGATGTTCCGTAAGGGAACAGAAGAAAGGAATTTTTCGAAAGTAGAAATGAAAAAGTCACTTCTTTTTGTAAAAGAAGAGACAAAAGTTACTGGCCTCAAATGGGATCGAACCCGATACCCTTAGCATAGCTGTACAGTGCTCTATCCACTAGACCGTATAACCTGATGGGCAAAAACACCTTTCGAGCAGCTTTTCAAGTAATGGGAATGAGCTTATATCATAGTACGAGATAATCTTATATATAAAAACAAAATCCCTCTATATCTTCTGTATATATATATATATTTTGACTGAGATATCAACGCCGAGGCCAAACGGTTTAAGCTGGAAACATGAAATTTATACAGAGCATAGGTTTCATGACGTAAGGTACCACTAAGGAAAGATTTTTGGAAATTCTTCTTTCAAAGGGGTGAAATGGGGTTGCAATTATTTTAATATGCAATGTCCATATCTCGGGATCCCTTAAGTCTACAAAGAAGTAATTTGGTATTTACGCTTTCCTTTTAAAATAATTAGACATGTGGTTCACCGTTTTTTGATATTGGCCCTAGGAGAGGAGAAAGTATGGTGTTTTTTAATCTATATGGGAATAATAAGTAGTAGAAGAATAAAAACCTGTACCAGTTCCTGAAATCGACGCGAGCGAAGCCGCAGGCAACAGCTAGTATACTATATAGATGTTAATGGTACGTAATACAAGACAACAAATTTATAATTCTAGAAATGGTGTTGCGAACAAATGTGTAATTTATCTTAGAAAATTATCTGAAGGTCTGGACTATCGATAGTTTGTAAATAAGAAGATAAGTTAACGTGGCTTGAAGTTGGTCCAACCAAAAACTGTAGGCCCCGTCCTTAGAAACTCAACACCTCATTCAGATTACTAATAACAAATAAGAAAATCAACAAGGTCATTTATTATTTACTTCAGAATACAATAGATCACGGAGTTCCTTATATATTTCAAACCCAATGCGACCGTTAAATGGCTAAATCTTAGTATCAATGTATTGATAATCTACTGACAAATTAGTAATCACGACAATTTTAATTGATTTCTTATGTTATTGATGGTAAATATTTTTTCGAGTATGTTCTTCCGTTTCTTTCTGTATTACATTCATCATCTATCGTCGGAGCATCACAGTCTGACAGCCATATTTCAACAAATTACTATCTCAGATGATATAGTCAATCATCTGCCATCTGGAGAGTGACTTAATTGTTCACACGGATCAAAGCATAATTAATCACCACTTGCAGAGGATGCAAAGAGGTTTGAACTTCCTTCCACGAAAAAGTTTTAGCTCTTTGGACTTTAAGCAAAATGTATCAATCATCGTTTCGATCTGCTAATCACACTTGTCTTATCACAGTAATTAACAATGACTTTCTAAAGAAAGAGATATATAGAGAGAGACTTGATTGCTAAGGTTCAAATAATTTGGCTTCGAAGCAAAGCTACGTAATTGGTCTTATAAGGAAGCCATTTTGAATTTCAAATTTCAAATTGGCTTCTTTTATTTCCTAGAATTATATTTTCTTCAGCTTCAACTTGACACTTTAGAAAAAGAAATAAGGAGACACAATAAAGTTTATTTTACACATTGATCAAATCCAAATGGCAGTGGCTAAGCACTGTTCCAAAGAGGTGTTTTGGTGTGTTAATCTTTGGTTTCTTAATTATTTTGTAAATTAAATTGTGAAAATTGAAAACAATGTTACATCAAAATAATGTATTTTAAATTGGAAAGTAGTGTAATTATATTAACTATCATATTTCATATTTTGAAAACAGCATTTTACTCATTGCCACACAATAATAAATGACACTCTCATAAAAGCAATACTTTAATGACTTGCACACTCACATGTTTTAAACTGCATTTTTGTTGGTAGCAAATATATTTAAAAAATGCATTACAGACTGCTACTTCATTCCTTTTCATTATCATTTAAACTTACTCAAATTTTCATAACATGTAAGTAAATATGTGGTACATTTTTTGGTACAATTTTTATGCAATTTGTACTTGTTATTTCCCCAAACATATGAAAGCATATACAACACTCCAACAAGTCTTCCTTTAATTAGCAACAACGGTGAATTCTGTATGTGACTGGAAATTGTACCAAACAATGCTTTACGGCCAATAGATGTATAAAGGAAACGCAAACACATTGAAAAGTTTTGCAGTTTCACTTGATTTTGCATCTTGTCCTTCAATTACTGTCTTTCTTGTCA